>JBCAUI010276300.1:0-15841 GCA_038406195.1 Haplosyllis anthogorgicola
TGATCTGGGAGGAGGTGGCTCCTTCTCATAAAGGAATGACAACACTGAAAGGCCTTGCACAAGTGAATGTTGTAAAGAGCTTCTGGTAGGATGAGAAATCTGTGGAGAGGCGCTATATAAATCTGATAACCAGAACCATAACCACATGGAAAATACATCATTTTAGAGACACGGACACAAAACGTTCACTAGATAAAATACAGTAGAACTTGTCTTCAACGACACCTGTCTTGAACATCCCGTGTTTTTACGACACATTTCACTGAATACAAAGCTGTTAAAACTTGTTTAAATGACCCTGGCTTGGGCGACACCCTGTCTTTTACGACGCTTTTGGAGGGCAAAGTTCAGTGTTGCTCAAGACAAGTTCTACTGTACACTAAATGTACGTGCGTACTTTTTTCAGGCTGCCTCGATGAGACAAAGCTATTTTTTGTATGAATAATGAATTTGACTGTTTGATTGAGGCAAACTGTAAGCATACCCCATTATTCCTTCCTCTGCGTGTAATTTAGGCATCCCTTCTCTGAGTGTTCTGGCCCATCCCGGTTGTGTCTGAATTCGAACCTTGCAGGCCTCAAATGGACACAACAAAATATCAGCGAAAAATTCTGCTGAAGCTGATGCAGCTAAGTACAAAGATGTACGCCATTTGTAAGACATTTCCTGAAATTATATGGTTAAATCCATAGTTTTATTAAGCTGAAACTTGACAAACACCAAACATATACTGTACGTAGTATTTTATTATTTATCATGTACACACTGGCAAGTGTATAATTTTTGTTGAATTTTTGGTGTATGACAAATAATATATAAACGTACAAGAAAATGCATGTTGTATAGGTACATTATGTACTTACTTCTCCCAGTAAATTGCCATAGAAAACCTTGAAAACTTCATAGAAACCGAATTTTCCGAGCCCCTGGAACGAATAGCCAAAGAAGGTTGGGGCCCAGCCTCGACCCAGCTCTCTGAATCCTGCATCTTTCAGGGTGACTCTAAAGCCGTTCACAATGTTACCATACTTCTCAGGGTCAACCTAGACGTTAAAAATATAATTAATCATGCTTACCTATTCATTGTTAATTTTAAAATTATTTACTTGTTATGAATTGTATTTCTTGTCGCACTTTCAAATCAAGAATTTAAAACGAAAAAAAAGAAGAGCTAAAACATGGTATGAACGACAAAATTTTGCTTTGATGATCATTCGTCACAAATCAATCTGGAAAATAATTCAGAATTTTATTGACGTTATGATCAGTTTGGTTAATTAAGGCCGAAACTATGTCAAGGTAATCCTAATGATTAATCAAAAGTGCTATTCCAAGACATCAGTTACAAACATACATGTAATTTCCGGCAAAAAAGTTGTCCGAGCATTCATCTTGCAACACGACCATTACACAGATCACGTGTTCATGAGAACTCAACAAGTGCGTGAATTTTTCAATTTGTTTAACGGTTAAAGCGCTCACTTGAATTCTACATTTCACAAGATCCAATGGTACGACGGCAGTGTGAGTCGTTCCACAGCTTAGTATTCCACCAAAACCACACAACAGATAGTACTTGCCACTCCCATATTCACAACTGTACTCTTCCTTGCCTAAATACAAAATACGTTGCAAATAACCTTTAGGTGAAGCGAACTGAATCCCAGCTTAAAAGTTGCTCATTGTTGCTTCACGGCGCAACCCACACGATCCTACACCAAAATATATAATTGCCCCAGAAATTTGACATTATTGTTCATTGAATTAAATTCGCGAAGACTATGTGGTCGATACGAAAAACTAACCAAAATTCATCCCAGTTTTAATATTATCGAGTCACGGATTTGAGACGTGTTTTTTCTATCACACATGACGTCGTTCAACTGAAAATACTCATCCTAGATAATTTGATATATTTTTGAATTAAACAGTTATCGAATTATTTGAGTAAAACGACATGGCATTTGGTGAGAAGCGAAATTTTGATGGAATTAGCAGGGATATCGAATTTTTGCGGGGACAGATGAATAACGGGAACGACTGGACCATTTTGGATTGAAACGAAAACCGGATATGTAAAATACGTGTAGGTTTGGGCTGCTCTGGCCCTTGGGGCACCAGTTGTGCCCTTGAAATTAGGAACTCTAAAATGAAGGGGGAGGGTGGTTATGGATTGTCGCACACTAGGGAAAAATAAAATTCAACGCACTTAAATCCCGGAAGCGTTCACAGAAAGGAAGTCGCTGAAAATTTTCCGATGATAAACTGCCGTATTTTGTGGACGATTTGAAGAAATACGAAGGTCGTGAACATTTCTTTTTGTATATATGTGACATACGCCCGCCACGTACCGTTAAAACCGTGAGCGCCGAGGTTAACTACTCTTTTCAGCCCTACACTGGCTGCTGTGAAAGGGGTGATCCCGTTCTAGTGTCCTACTCTAGGGTGTAGTGCTGCCACCGGCACAGCTGCAGCCCGCAACAGAATTAGTAATGCAAGGAAGGCGGCAGCTATGGCTGCCGCACAGACAAATTAGACTTAGACAAAGGTATTAACGATTGAACACCACCTTGGGGACGGCTGCTCTGGGAACTTAGGATGTGCTGAAGACCCTTCTCCTAGTTCTACTAGTCAAAAGGCGTGGCAAGCATGTGCCCGTGCTGTTTTATAGGGGGGTGGGGTGACGTGGTTGACGTAACAGCATTCTGATGATGTCACATCGAGCACAGCTGGTGCACATGCGCAGTAGTGGTAACCATGGGAGGGAGCTAAAAATAGACTATACCAGTCCCAGTGGCCGGGCTGTTGCCAACAGGGCTTACACCTGCAGGGCACCACGCCATGCAGGCACAAGCCAGGCAGTCGTCACTGGATTGGGGTGCCAGCCGGGCCTGGTCACATGACCGGAAGTCGGGAAAAACGGTATGAGGGTCCCCAGCACATCACATACATTCACATTATGACAATTTTAAACTGTACAATACTGTTTCAGAATTTTTATTTTACAGATATTTCGAATTTTCTGTAGATACATAATATATTACTCTACTTTGGTTTTCAACAATTTTCGGATACAAAAATTAGCCGTAGTATTTTATTTTTACAGAAACTGTCTTTAAGACCAGTCGTTACATTTGTACAAGATCAATGTTTTCCCACTGGGTAAGTAGTTTAAGACCTGTGTTACTGGAATTTTGAAATAAAACTTATGTGCATCAATGGGAAATAGTGAAAGTAAACGGCTTAACACAACAAACTGCTGTTGGAAATTGTCACCTAAAACGACATGCATGTTTGTATTTACAAAAGTCATCATAAGTAACTAGAAGTCCAAATACTTTGGAATAAATACTTCCAGAAAACAAACAAAATTGCTTTGACCATAAATATATGCACACCAGGAGAAATCCAGTCTCCTTGACACATAAATTATGTGGTAATTTATACTTGTTTAATTTCCTAATGTTTATGATTTATTGTGCCTTTTGTTCCAATTTCCTCTTGAGTGATTCTGGCATCTCTGGTGGTGGTGGGCGTGGTAACCGGAAGTAAACCTGAAATCAGAAAACAAAAGCACTTGTACAATCGAAAACGTTTGAAGAATGATAATATGAAGGCAAGTTTTTGGTCACAAATCAGTGATTACTTTGTATCTGGTAGTGTACTTGCTGCCTTGAAGCAAGTAAACCAAATTTGTCAGTAATTAGCAGTTAAGAAAAAAAAAATAATCGCACCTTTACTGAGTCGTAGATGAACCATTGAAGAGCCGTCAATGTACCGATCATAATAATTCTTGGGAATAAGCCCTTCCACATTCCTGTAAAACAAAAAGTTCAGCGGTTAAAAACACACTATTTGATCTGTTGGTATTGAAAACCAATTTTAATGCAGCAGGGGCACCTAAGTGTCAATCGCAAGACCTGATATTATAAATTACAATGGGGCCTGATCAATCCAGATACATGTACACATTACAAACGTACCCCAGAATCCAAGGTTCTTTGCAACACCCATGAATGTTGCCGTCTCATCCTTGTTTAGTTTGGATACAATAGTATCGGCAGGATGTGAAACGACAGCACAAAATACTCCTGCGATGTAACCAGCGACAAATGTCACGACCAACTGTTCGGCCTGCAAAATAATAACGGTAATTTAAAATGTGATTGTACAACATGGCATATGCAAGAAGAGGCTCTAAGAATCATGCTTAATTACACGTACTTACTTGAAATCTATCTTCACATTACCTTGGAACATTTAGACCTTGGCTTGGGCACAACGTATTTGTATAGCGCTTCGACCGTTCTCTCAAAGCAGGCGAACTTCATCATTGTGTAGGGGATTTGTCTGCCCCACAACGGTACGATACCTTTGTAGAAACTGAAAAATGAAACGGGAAAAATATAGAACCTTGGCCTTAAACTAGTTTATCTGTAAGACTATGAAGAAGACTGTGTAATCCTTTGCTCCATGTTTTTCGTCCTTGAAAATTGTTACTGTATATTTCTTGTGCCGTAGTAGTATCTGAGTCAAGGACGGTTTCATTTTGATTTCGATATGTGTCTAGCACGAAGAATTGTTAATAGAAAAAAAATTCTGCGACATACCCATTTAAACCCTCATTGTTCCAAATCTTTGGGAAACCCTCACGTAATGTACCGGCAAATCCGGGCATGGTTTGAATTCTGACTTTTACGGCCTCCATTGGGCAGAGAGCAATATCAGCAAAGAACTCTGCGGATGCAGAGGCAGCTAGATACAATGATGTCCTCCATAGGTAAGATTTTTCCTGTCAACAAGACGTTTAAGGATTTTGGTGAAAAGTGCACACTTTGATAGATATAAGATAATAAATAAATAATAACACATTGGGACTAGTCTGGGCAATTCATAAATATTATTTCGGAATAACTACTTTTAACTCAAATGTTATTCTTACCTCACCAAGTATGTTGGCATATAAGTTCTTGAAGACTTCATAGAAACCAAACTTGCACAATCCTTGCGCGGAGTATCCAAAGAACGTTGGTGCCCATCCTTTACCAAGCTCTCTCACGCCGGCTTCTTTTAGTGTTACACGGAACCCGTTGATAATTCCACCGTACTTTTCTGGGTCTACCTGTTGGAAAATAATTGGCATTGGTAAGTAGTGTGGCGTGGGAAATGACTTCACTAGTAAAATGGCACCTGTCTTGAGCGGCACCTGTCTTGGGCGACATATTTTTTTACGGCAGTTCTATCCTAACATGAATCCTTAACATTCATGAATCCTTAACATTCATGTTCATTTCACCTGTCTTGAACGGCATTCCTGTCTTGTACAGCATTCTAGTCGTCACAAAGTAGGGTTCGCCCAAGACATGTTCTGCTGTAACCTTTTCTTGTACACTCCTCCCCGGATATATCGATATTGCTTGTATCGAAATCCCGCTTATATCGATATTTTTTTCTGCACCAAATTAATTGACCCTCATATTAATTGTTCCACTTATATCGATGCTATTTTCCGCACCAAAAATATCGATATATCCGGGGACAACTGTATTTTATCTTGTATGATATTATTTCAAAGATAAATATTTTAATGCACGAACTTCAATGAAATCTAGATTAATGCACGAACTTCGATGAAAACTAGATTGGCAGACATTAACTGCATATTTTCAGCACCCTCCAAAGAACAAAGGTCCGCAGTGTAATCTCGAACATATTGCGAAATACTCGCAATACTCATTAAAGGTCAGTAATTAGATGTGAACTTTAACTTTATTACATTACAATAACCTGTACACCGTTTATTTCTTTGATCAAAAAACCATTCATTGAATGTCAATCAACAGTTCAATAAGATTTGTACTGAATCTACAATTATTACGATTTTATCTTGCTATACACCTTAATTACAGTAATCCCTTCCAATCTTACTCTACACTGCATAATCATCGAATTTTATTTTAAAGGTTTTAAATGGCAACAATAGCGTCATTTATGAGGGATAAATAATTTCATTTGTCCCAGTCAACTTGATCTCGTGGATTTAATTTTATTGAAATCCCCTCTGAAAGCACTTAGGAGCTATGATTTAGTGTTTTATCCTTTCAGACCTGAATGCGACATTTGACCAGATCGAGAGGAACGACAAACGTATGAGTTGGACCACACGCGACAACTCCTCCAAATCCACACAGAGCATAAAATTTAAAACTGCCTAATTCACAACTCGCATCTTCCTCTTTGTAGGCTGAAAGTACAATTACATTTACGATAAAATTGGAAAAGTTTGTTTTGTTATTTTTAAGCTTCTCTGGTATTTTCAACAAACTTTCCCATTGGCATACAAAAGGCCCAATCATGAAAATAACCGTTTAACACATTGTTTTGAAGATGCTGAAAATACCAACCAGAAGCTTAGTGTGAGAGGTCGTGTTTTGACCAACTCCTACCTGTATGCGACATTTGACGAGATCAAGTGGTACAACTGCAGTGTGGGTTATACCACAGCTGAGGATGCCTCCAAAACCACAAATAGCATAGTACTTTGCACTTCCAAACTCACAGCTGTCACCCTCTATAATGTTGCAAAAAAATATTTGTACCATTAATTCACACTTAGAAAACTTCAAATTTGTGCAATTGCTATAATGAATCTGAAATGTGTCATTTTAAACTTCAAATTCGTCTGATATCCTTCGTGTACTATATATATTGAGAGAATCTACGTAAAACCGGTAAAAAGGGGGGATTTTTTTTGCGTACAATGTCATTTGAGTTGTTTATTACACTGGAGGTACTTTGAATGGAGAAAAATTGACTGGAAGAACAACTTTGCAGCATTGTATTTAATTTGAACAATTCCATGCACTACAACAAGGCAGTTGGGGAAACAGGTTTCTGGAAAACAAAACCAATTCAAATAAAAATTATGCGAATAGCTATATTTTTTTTACAGCAAATACAAATTAGTTCGGTCAAAGTAACAAGTTGCCTATTAAAAGAAAATCAGGTTAGTTCTTGTTCAAGCTGAGTCTCTTTTTTCGTAACCTACACTGGGTACCTTACTGCTTAACGGAAATAAATAAGATCATGCAGGATTTTAAAATTTTACAATATTTATTTATGCATGATCAGGATCCAAAAGATTAACTTGTACATTACAAGCCGATGCATTCATTTGAATACTAAATTTAAATCTGCGTTTAGATCCTGGTCAACATAAATGCATTCTACAGTATAATACCTAATAAACCACAGCACGTCTTATTGAAGAGATATGTATGTACCTTGTCCTCTACGAAATTCTCTTCTCCTTTTCAAACATTAAATTCGTGCTGGTGGAAAAAGCTGTCGCGAGATAGCACTGATGAAAAGAAGCAATTCCGTGAAATACGTGCCGAATACGCATGATTAATCAAGTGATTCAAAGTGTATGTCTTTCAGTTTGTGTATTTTGTTTTGGTGGACATATTACACACTTTCACTGACAACCTTCACGTTTAGTTTTCACCAAGTGAACTATGTGAACTCTTTAGAGAAGTAAATACATGTAGATACACTTTCAGGTGGCTTAGTTCAGAAACTGCTTAGCTAACCTTTGTGTAATCAAATGCACTCATCAATCAATTTTTTTGTTTACGATGAGCTATTCCCTATTGAGCTGCATACCACATTGAAAAGTGTTGAAAACCCCAGCTCCCTTCCCAGACAGGTAGTATACAATGGCTATTTCTTTAATGACGATTACAAGAAATAGTCTGTGTCGACTGATGTTGAGTATCCAGATAGTCTTACCAAATTACTTCCAACATCTTTTAATTTTTTAAAAGCCTACAACCTCAATATTTTAACGCTACGCAACACAACAGAAAGAAAAATAATGTTTGTTGGCAAGTTATACGAATGTATCATTTCAGGTTAACCCTCTGATCATCATGCAGGGTTGTCAAAATAAAATACAAGTGCCGTCTAGAAAGGAAAAGTTGCCGACCAGCGCCTTTTGAAAAGGGATCGCAAATGCACAGAAGCCTTGTTTTTGGTGAAATATTTTGGCCTTTCATACACAGTATACTAATTTTACACCATCTATAATCAGTATTTGCAAAACTTTATGCAGTAAATTTTCTCACTAAAATGGCAAAGTGCAGATCCTGCTTAATTTTCAGTGAAAGTTGCCGTCCAAATTGGACGGTGGACGGTGCTTTTTGACAACCCTGATACTGATTCAAGTTTATGGTATTTCAAAATACTGATTTTATGTATAAACCGCTTTAACAGCCATTAGGTTTTTAACAACTTTCACATTTGACAAGTGACCTCACCCAACCTTGTTGCGAGCCATCTAACATTACATAAAGTGATGATCCAGTACCTCCTGAATTAATTAAATGTCAATGTGTAAATGGTCTTCTTGACGTCATGGCATGGTGCAGTAGCAGATCTGGTAATTTCGACCTGGGAGAGGGGAGGAGGCAATATCTTGAACTCCCCAGGCACCCAAAATGGCTACTGTGGTAAGGCACGTGATTTGGATTTACTTTTATGTGTACCAGTCATGTTTTCATGACAACACACACCCTAGCCTTTTTACAATTTGGAGAGCACTTTGAGAACCTTATGTGTGCCCATACAACATAGTCAACCTTTGGATCGGAGGGGAAACTTTTTCACCAATATTTTTAGTTATGAAGCTTTCAATGAGATGCGAGATCATGGTTTACAAAGTCAATGGTGACCAATATTACACATTGTTGTGGACACTGAACGTTGGCGACTTAACGTCAGTGGTTAACGATGATGGTTGTTCGAATCGGGAAATATTTACAACGGACGACAGGGTGGCTTAACTAACGAACAAAACTGCACCGTGTTCCTGATCTGCAAAACAGTGCTATCGCCAATGGGCAAACAAAAATACACTCAGCGAATGTCGGCGTATCGGCGGAAATCGGTACAGGTGCTCGCTGTCATTTCTGATTTGTTTGTCAGGCAGCCTCTCAGAAGATTTTCTCCGGGAAGATTTAAGCCATGTTGCGCCACTAATGACTAGTCTGGCCAGGTACTGACAGATACTTAAGTACTACAAGTGATTAGCTGTCTGCGCGCAACAGACGAGATGCCTTGTTCTTTGTTTTGCATCACCGACTAGAGGCAGTCAAAGCAAAAATGTTACGAGGGGAAATTTGGAAAGTAACTTAACAAGTTTCAGACCAATGGCCACTGATTGCTGTAATAATTTTTCATCGATTGTGTACGGGAGATTAATATTCCTTCATTCGTTGTGAGAATTAAGTATTTGTTTAATTAAAAAAAACCTACTTAGCTTCAGTGTTTTTTAATCCAATAAATATCAAATCATACAGCAATTACCAAACGATGCATGTATGGGGGTTTTTTTCTTTCAAAAAATTCAGTTAAAATGAATTCTCTTCCAAACAATGCAAATTTGTAAACAATAGACACTCGCTTCGTAGAAAATTACACGTTTAGACATGTCCTTAGACTTTTGCACAGCTTCAAAATGTTAAAGTTCGTACCCTAAATATTTAAGAATTACTACAGATTCCTGATAAAATACGTGGATATGTCACAAAAAAATCTATGCAGAGGAGTTAATTTTATGTCCACTGGTTATATCATGTGATGAAAATTAACCATTCTGAGAAACATTTTATTTAGTAAAGACAACTTTGAGTCATTGAAGGTTATTTTCTTTTACACACTTTTCTGGTATGAAACAATCAGTATGTTCAATTGTGGCAACCTTTGGATCAAATTTACTTTTGTAAAATGTGCAGTTATTTTCGTACTTTCATGGGAACTTAATCGTTGCATTCACTGTTAGCATTTCTTTCTTTCATTCAATGCGTAAAAAGTAAAGGATAAATACCTGTGGTTGTTGTGACTTTTGGTAAAAAAAAGTAGCAAATATCCTGGTTTTATGTGCTTTGGAAATCCAAAAATAACGTTGATCGCAAGACAACAGAGGCACCTGCTGACCAGACTCAAGGCTATCAAAAAGTAACTATATCAAGTGTTTGTTTTGTCCGTGACATTGGCAGGCCAGACCCCTGTTTGCGGGGCAGAAAAGGTTGCAGAAGGTGCTGCTGCTGCAGATCAGCTGTGGGCAGACGGAAGGATCGTAGGATCACCGACAGATGTCCGCCATAACCTACATTGTAACGTAATTGTGGTGGTAGCCGCAACAGTCACTGCTTTTGCCATGTACTTGCTGAAGCTGATGTTTTCAGTCGTGTCCGCCTTTGTAGGTTCGACTGCTTTGGAGATCAGTTTGAAAAATAAAATTGGAATAAGTTGAAGTTGTATTTTGGTGAAGCTGTTCTTTAGTAAAACCAAAACTAAAACGTCCATTAACGGTAGTAGTAATTGAAAATTTAAATTACATTATAAATTGGATCCACCTTCAAAAAGATTTTCAAGAAATGGTCGAGAAGATGCAAGAACCGATCTCCTCCATCGAGATTACTTTAACTTCCTGGACGGACCGTATTTCTCATAATCTTCGCACATACCCGCCACAGAGATTAGTAGCAAATCTTTATAAATTCTGACAAGACTTTCAGAAACAACGGCTACGTCGATTAAAGGAATGCAAGCGATTTTTTTTTTTAGCAAGTGGCTTCTTTAAAATTAATTGCTTATTTCTGAGAACTTGTAACTGCGCATAAGATGAACGATTACTGTGCTGAAATAACAGATTGTAAAAAGGTATTGAAAACAATAATTTGTGCTTTTCAATTTTTAATTGAAAACTTTCGTGGCGCAGTAGTCTCAGCTGGCTGATTCGTAGATTCCAGATGATGAATATCTGATTCCTAGAAAGTGAAGTCTGCTGGTAGATGATTACATGCGATGACAGACGGGATTAAACGATTCAGATGTGTTTCTACTACACCAATGGTTCTATGTTAAATAGCTCCAAGCCAAGGAAAAGAGTACATGGCGTTGTTCTTTATCCACGCAAATCTGTCTATTTAACCCCTTCGATACCTAGGGCAGTGCTGCGCTCCCCTGGGTCATATTTGGACCCAGGAGGACCCTCAGGACCATATTTAGCCCAGCAGTGAGGTTTTAGAAGTAAGTGTAAATGGACTGGGCTTTCAAGTGTTCCCCCCCCCCCCTAAATAGGGTTTAACGGGGGTTGCAGGGGGCACTGGCCCCCTGTCTGCAAGCAAAATCTGATGTCTTTGAATCTTCAAGCCTGTAAATCTAGAGGTATCTACAACCTGGAATTGTCTCATGGTCAACACAGCAGAGGACCACCCTCATTAACTGCCTGGCACCAAATAAGGTCCCAGTCAGTGAAAACACTAATTCAAGTGACAAAGTTACACTTTTGAGGTAAATTTTGGAAGAGTCAAGGGTGTAAGCCATCTTTAAACAAGTATAGTGGCCATCTGGTGACCAGCTCACAAACCAAATCTGGTGCCATTGAAAGCCCTATGTGTAACCTGCTGACCTGTGCTTAACACAAAATTCTCATAACATAACTTAATGGTGACGACTGCCTCCAATTAGCATGCCCCATTTCTCCCCTTAAAAAGCACCATTTTACAGGATGCTAGGGTATCGAAAAGGGTTAAGCAGCATAGGATTGTACTATTGTGCTATTATTAATGCCTACAAATGTCTAAAAAATTTGTCAGTGACCGAAAGTAGTCATTTTTAATCACTGATTTAATAGTTATTCTTTTTAGCAACAGTTTTAGTTCACTTTGTGTGTAGTTCTTATTAAAATCGTTTGGTAACTATGTTTTCCATGCCTTTCGTTTCAGATGAATTTAAAATTGCGTGGTCACATGCAGAGAATGATTGCTGTTGACCACCCCTTTCCCAAATATCCCCTTTCCCAAATATTAAAGTTTAAAATGCAGAAATATTTGTCCATGGTGAAGTATGCACGGGAGTAAGTACTTTACAAAAGATAATAATCCTGAAAATATCAGATAATTTATATGCTGACTTAGTACGAACGTTTGGGGGGGGGCGCATTAATTTTAATTTTAACACCGACAGTACAAATTTTCCTTAAAGAGAAGTAACCAATCAAGAGCACTATCATGGCAGTCTCTCTTCTTGAGAAGCTCCAGTGAATGATACCCATCTGCGTAAAAGTGTTTGGTACTAACGGTGTATACTGCGTGATTTACTAGTTTGGAGTGCTGGCGAGTACTCGCTACATCGCTTCTGTCTGCAGTTTCACATCTCTCTGCCAACTTTATTTGGCGGTTCCGTCACCACATCATTAATAAGTAAACCTAACCGAGACGAAGTGGTGGATCCAGGAGGAAGGAGATTCGTGAGAAACGAAGAGTTGCAGATCCAGAGTGAATACAATTGCTAGCCAATAGCAAGCACGAGACCGATAAACGTGCAATGATTCAGACTTCGAAATACATGTACGTGCCATCTGTCTATCTTGCCGGGGCCGCAATTGCAAGGGCTTCAACAGGGGTTGCACGCTGGTCCCACCAAAAATTTTAAAGAATCTGCTTTCGGTAACATCAGGTTCTTGTTGGAAGAATGACATTCGACCGAGCTTATTGAAAATGAATTGTTGTAAAAGGGTACTTTAGCGGACAGTTCTTGACACGCAGAGAAAATACGTGTAGTTTATTTAATATTTGCAGGTTTTCTTCCTTGATTTTGGAAACAAAGAATGGGTAGACGGAGCTCACATACGACAGATGCAGCCAGACTTCATGCATCAACCGTTCCAGTGCGTGCAGTGTAATTTGCCCATAGTTTCTACCGAACCGGACTTACGGTGGTCGCATGATGCCCGGTATGTCAACATTGACCATAAACATTGACCTTTTTTTTTTTTTTCATTGCATTATATTAATATTGCCGTTCCGATAAATGTTACTTTATGTAATGCTGTCCAACAGAGAGAACACAAACCTAGCACAATCAAAAAAAAAATTAAAAAGCAGATTTAGATTCAAGTTGTTGTGACAGGCGCTGAAGTGCAATATGAAAATGTATTTATATCTCAAATAAAGAATAAAAAGAACCTGCTAGTTTTGAATCATGCTCAGGATTAATCACCTTATTTAAATGGCTGACCAGTTGTCTCCTGTGAAATCATTATACAAGACAGCCTTATGTATTTCAGAGATCGCTTCAGGCAGCTGACAGATGGAAAAATTCTCTTTGCATACATAGAAAACAAGTAAGTATTGCATTGCATATGGTAACCAAAAGGTAGTGATGTCAGGGTACATTCCAACCTGCTTTTTTCTCCTAAACTTACGGTGCAGTAGTACTCAAAATGACCACAATGGAAACGGTCTATTTCAGCGATGTGTTCAATAGGTGTCACCCACAGAAGCACTCCATTTAAGGTCTAGACAGTTCTTCAGAAGAATTTCAGCAACAAAAACATTGTATGTATGTGTATCAATATTATCATGCACTCTTGACAGGTCTATGAATGGTCTGACTTTAAATCTGTACAACACGGACGATGAAGAAATCTGCATAAACGAGGACCTGATTGACCGAGGGTACGCTCGTGAGGTTACAAGTACGACTCAGGTGATCTTCTTGCCAGGATAACTTGCTCTCGTTATATTTGTACTGTGTGCCATTAATTTGTCACGCGTACTCGCTTCCACGGCAGTTTTTAATAAGTTTTGTGACAAGTTAGCAGACTGCACGAATGTACGAATGTCTAAGAATTTTGAACAGCGGTTCATAAAGTAACTGAGGCAAATAGGTGTTACTGGATAGGAGAAATATGTAAAAATATTGTTACTGAATAGAAGAAATGTGCCAAAATAATGAAGTTAGTTCCTGCATATATATTTTTTTGTTCCCGATTTTTCAAATCACAATGTTAACACAAAAAGCGTTTTATGAAATACAACGAAGTACTTATCCCGGTCAAATTTGCGGTTTTGTGCCAAATCAACAATTGACACCATTGATTGGCATATATGGAGAATACGTTTATTTTGCTTTTTACAGTGGGGTCTATCAAATTAAGGGCCGGACAAATAGAAACTTTAAATCGAATTGGTCAGGTAACTGTATTACTGTTTAAATGTAGATTAATTTGTGAAGAAATTTCATTCTGTAGCATAATGTATGAAAACTCACTGATCAATAAATAATACATGAGTAAGACAATCCTTTTTTTTTCTTCTCAACATGTTTATTATTTGTCCCTCGTACAACTTATTACTTAGAAATGTGTATGTGGCCTCTTGGTAGTGAAGCGTGGTGCATGCAGGCGCTTGTTGACGCGACGTGGTAGAGGGAACCTAATTTTGCTATCCTGAAAGTACAAAAACAAGTCATTAGAAATTCGCCAATTATGCACTTAACATAAAAAGGCTCTGAAGATTTTCAACCAAAGGCCACAGTTCGCAACCATTTAAGGCCAAACATAAAATATCAATCTTAACATTTGCTTTCGATTTATGGAGTCTTATTTCACTCAAACCTTTTTCTTGTTTTGTCATCAGTGACTTGCATAACAAGACTACTGATGCCAGAATATGGCTGCCAATTTGAGAATAAAGGTCACAGCAACATAATATTAGTTAGGCTTTGAGATGGGGCATAGGTGCACATGTGTATAAGATATGAAGTCTCTGTTATCAATAGTGTACTCAGGGTGACTGTGCACAGACGACGACGGACACTTCATGATTCTGTAGGCTTTTTGGTATATATGCCAAATGAGCCAAAAACCTAGAAATACCAAACTTGAGTGACAACATATACCTGTTTTCACTCTGATACACTAAAGTGTATCAACACTTGTAAGATCTTGCTTCAAGAAGAAATTCATATTCTACGAATTTCCCCACATTCATTTAATTATTTCATTTCAAACAGAGGGTGCCATATTAAGAGGGGATACGATATATTAATATGGGAAACTTTAAATGTTTGAGTAAAAATTACAATTTTTTTGTTATAACTACACGTGCAGTCTTCACTAGCTGCAAGTGATACTTACGTGAAACTGCTTGATGTTGGCTCTCCTGGTCTTTGAAGCTGGGATCACCTCGATGCGCATGATCTGGATTGAGTGGGCCCTTGCACGATGACGAGCACCCATGTCACGATCTTAAAAGTCAAGAAAACAGTGTAGAATTAAGATCTACATGAAAAAGAGTACAACGTGTACATAAATGCCACAACAGCATCTTGCATGAACCAATGTTATCGATGCCAATTGTGCACGTGGTCATACGGCACTACTATTCAACGGAGCAAACCCATGTATGCCATAGTTTCTTCTGTCAACAGATTAAATTACACTCGTCCCCGCTTATATCGATATTTTTGGCGCGGGAAAAAATATCGATATAAGCGGGATATCGGCTGACAGACATGATGACCCCCCCTCCCCCATATTTAACACATTTTGAGCCTAAATCGGCCGGCCAATTTTAAACAAATCAGCCAAATATCGGCCGGCCAATTTTATAATAATTTACAAATAAATGCATTGGCGGATCTAGGGGGCACAGGAGACAAGGTCACCAGTGTACAGCCACGGCCGATGGAGGCTCATATGGGCCACGGCCGATAGAGGCTCACATGGCCGATAGAGGCTAATATGGGCCGCGGCTGATAGAGGCTAATATGGGCCAGCCGATAGAGGCTCACATGGCCACAGCCAATGGAGGCTCACACGGGCCGCGGCCAATGGAGGCTCACACGGGCCGCGGCTGTGGAGGCTCATACAGGCCGTGGCCATGGAGGCTCATATGGGCCGCGGCTGATAGAGGTTCATATCGGCCGTGGAGGCTCATACGGGCCGCGGCTGTGGAGGCTCATACAGGCCGCGGCCATGGAGGCTCAT
>JBCAUI010276411.1:0-13380 GCA_038406195.1 Haplosyllis anthogorgicola
TTTTTTTCCCCGATCGCCGCACTTTGAAAATCCTGAAAGTGCAATGTAATCCAAATGATTAAAAAAAAAGGCCTTATAGCAAACCCACGGAACCAAGAAGAATAATTCTATTTATTTTATTAGTTTTAAGAAAGAAAATTATATGTAATAAAAGAATATATTTACATGTGTTGGCGAATGAAAACTCAGGACATATAATTTATACTTAAATATATCAGTTGTTAGTTATTAATCCATTTTCTGACATATTAACAACATTGTTTGCTTTGCTTTAAGGAGTATCTATTAATGTTATGGCTGCCAGAACCAGCAGCTCTAAAATCCGCAAATATTTGATATGTGAAAGTGCATTTAGAACTCATTGTTTAAGTGCCATGCCCTCCTCGGGGACCGCCATATTGTTTGACGTGAAGTATCGCGGGAAAATTGCATTATGGGTTGCGTTGAAATTGGTTGTGTCGGTAAACATGACATGGAAACTCACAAGAAGCTGTTGACCCATTGTTTTTGGGTGACTCAAGGGTTGATTCGGAAAATAGCATTAATAGACATGATTGGCGTTAGGTAGTCGAACCTGCTACAAACGCATGGAGAGGTTCAGAATTCAAATGAAAGCATTTTTGTGGCCTGGCATTTTGTGTTGAATATGAAGTATTCCCTTTACTTGAGGCACAGCTTCTTTGGTGCACAGAAATGTCGTGTATATTTTTCCTTTAGTGACTTGCACAAATGGCATTAAGGTGCAATATTGACGCTAATTCCTGCGTTGTAGGTAATCCGAGATGGAATCTCTCGGGAAATGCTGATGTATTGTCACAGCGCAAAAGTGATAGATATATTAATATTAGTCTTACACCTGTCTAAGGGTGAAATAATAAGATATGAGCGGTATGTATGTACATGTGCGTGGTTGTGTGTCCCCGGCAGCACTGGCTGGGTTGACCTTTATACTACCGTGGTTACCAAGGCTACGGGTAAACAGAACGGACCGGTCGTAGGCCCTTAGTTTGACGGAAGACTTTGCTTGGTTATTTAGCGGGAAAGAGGGCAGGATGTCACGCTAACAAAAGTCACCTCTAGACAACACCCACATGGAAAACCTTTACGGAATGAATTATGTCCTTGTTACGGGCTCGTTACAAAATTATTAGATTTATATCGCCGTTTATGCGCTTGTACTGTAGCATAAACAAATGAACTGTTACGTATGCACAGTTTCAGGTTCATTGTCCTGGGGATTTGTTCTTTCCTCTTTTGCCAAGGTACCCCAGGCAAAAGTAGTTCAGTACTTGAAATTCGTTTTAGGGACAATAGAGATCGAAAGCGTGCTTTTGACACGAACAATAGCACGATGTGAGTTTCCATTGTTCTCGAAAGGATTGGATATTTACATTTTCAAGAGATTCCACCTATGATGCAGTTCTGAAATAAACTTTCACTTTTTACTGTATTTTCAGGATTCAACGGTGGGGATACCCGTCACCCTTAAGGTGGATCCCAAGGGATATATACTGTACTGGAGGGACCAGAATAAGGTAAGTTTTCCCTCAATTTATATGTAACGTTCTGCATATTTTCAGCAGATTTCATGTTTATATTGCTAATATGTCTTGACATTTTAGCGAATGATGTTGAAATATGTACACACGTAAATCGTATCCTGTCAAATGAAAGTACTGAGCGATTTTAACCAAGGAATTGATATAGTATGACCTTCCTTGGTTTCTCATATTCATGTTTATATTGCGGAAAAAGCTGATAAGCAAAAAATAAGTGCTGATATTATAAACAGTTAAAATATAACCGCAATAGGAATTATGGGCGATAGGCAAAATGGAAACTGCTGAATCATATTTCGCGATGAATATAGAACAACGGGAAGTATGACGTGTATCTTCCAGTATGTGTACAGACTTGTCAGTTCAACCGAATAGCATTTTGGCCGGTAGAAGAAACCGCGACACACGAACATCAGGAGATAATCTGTGTTTAGATATCTGCCGGGTCGTGTTCTTTGTTGAATATGATAAAGGACATTTAATACATAGAAGGATATAATAGATATTATGTATATTATCACCTGCTGGACATGTCAGCGGCATCAGATTACATCTCAATATTCTGCGCAACCCAATCACGACTTCAACAGTAGTGAGCCGGCATCAGCATCAAAACGCATTTCGCAGTTGTTTTTTTTTATGCATAAAAATACATTTATTAGCACACCCTTTTATATGAATTAACACCAGTAAACGCTGAGATATTAATGACAATTAACGCCGAGATATTGCGTAAAATGTTTCACAAGTAAAAGTCGACATTTAATAACGTGAAAAACATATCGCAATGGTACGGCGGTGTTGCGTTTTGCAGAGGTAGCGGTTTAATTAATTGCACAGTGTTAATGAACTAAATGGATAACCGCCATCGTAGTCCAGGGAAGAACGTTATTTATGGCATTGTTCTCGAAAAGCTCAATGGTAGGAAATTCATTACATTACTTTATAATTCAGTATTGTGGCACAATGGTTGGTTGCGCAACAAAAATGGGATAATGGCGGTTATGGGTTTTGTGATAAAAGGTTTGAGACAAATCCTAATTTAAATTAATAGCATCACATCGTATTTGGCAGAATATGCAATTGAAATTGATTTAATGACGGTGTTCCCAGCGTCGCTCAACATGGACCCAATGGGGTAACACTAGGCTATTTCGTGCATTTCATCGTAAATTTGCAAGAGAAACATGCACGAGCCAAGTGATCTCGCCATAAAGTAACG
Source organism: Haplosyllis anthogorgicola (assembly GCA_038406195.1). NCBI lineage: Eukaryota > Metazoa > Annelida > Polychaeta > Phyllodocida > Syllidae > Haplosyllis > Haplosyllis anthogorgicola. Next base: position 2,782 of record JBCAUI010276411.1, read on the forward strand.
TTACTATTCAGCCGCTATTTGTTCTGGAGTGATACCTGCCTCCAGTAAAATGTTTACATTGAGTTAACTTGGGGAACGTAAGAATTATATCACACAATTATGACATAGAGAATGTCTTTACTTACGGGAGTTACAATTGATATGTTCCGTAATATTTCGTATTGTTATTTTAGCATTCATACTGTGCATTGACACGTCTGAAAATATACTGCGTCTTTGTTGTTAAATCATGCAAATACCAAATGTAGCACTGATGTTCTATGCACGAGTCTTATTGATACTAAGAGCTCTGTTCCTCGGCCATGATATTATGTGCTTTATCACGCAATATCATTTATAAGGGAAATATTAAAGTTGGATCGTAGTAAATTGCATTATCTATTCTATTGAATATAATCCTGAAACTGCTGCATTGGTCAGTGAGACAAATATCCAGCAAGCCTGATTTAAGAGATCCTGTGGCGATGCAAAACGAAACTATCGTTTATGAATAAAAGCATCTTGTACCATTCCAGTAGGAAAAGAACACAGAATGAAATGTATGAACCAACACTGAAACATTTTGCTGATGTTATCGAACTCATGCTGCACCAAAACGTTATTCAAATGCGCATTTGCAATACTTTCATAGATACATATGCATATTATAATGTTAATGTTCATTGTCGTATGTGAATATCGTTATTACCCGGAAGAGTTGATATCGTTGTAGCAGAAACTTGCCATCATGGTTACAGAGTAAGATGGAGGGAAACCATAAAGATTTTCATGGATAATCTTTAAATTTCTCGTCTGTTTTACCCTAATGGATTCTGCTGATTCCACTATAGCCAGTTGTAAAGGTACATGAATTGTGTATGCTTCAGTAACGTTTAGCCGGGTAAAACACGCAGCTTCATATCCTAATAAAATTACATTTATGATTGCCTGCACTAAAAGCATTGAAGCTGCTTGAAATCCATAACAAAAACCTTTAGCTATGAAACATTGCGTTGAAAGCCTAATTTGTGAAATATTGGAAAATTGCATTGTTATGTTGTGTTGGGCTGTGAGAAAATGAAAGCAATTTATCTTTGTAATCCGAATAAATAATACACAATGCGTTTTCCCTTTCACCAAATTTGAGAGGGTGAAACATGGCCATGTTTAAAGTTAAAGGACGAACTTGGTGAAGTGGAGTAGTGTCACCTGATTTTAAGCTGCATACGGGCACAACTAACATTTTCAAGTTGTTTAAAGAAAAAAAACCAACTTTTTACTTAATTTCAATTTTTGCACTTCATAAATGTGCACACATCAAATCGAAGAACACTAGGGGCACGTTTTTTTCGCTGCATTATGTGCGTGTCCCAAATATCTAAAGAAATACGGAAAATCAATTTTTTATTGCGTGCGTTGAATATGGAATATTCGCAGGAGGTAAATGAAGTGCCAAGCCAGCTACCTGCAAGGGACAGTCCTGGGTCACGAACATTGAAATGTACTGTCTGGGACAATGATTTTTATAGTGCAGGAGAAGAAAATTAAGTTTTAGATCAGGTGAAGTTCTCCATGCAGATATTTTACATGGCACCATGAAAACGTAAAATTTGAAGAAAAAACCGGCTTTCCCTTAATTGTTTGGTATTTATCAAGTTTTTGGCTTATCGAAATTTGCAAATAAAAAATCCATCAACTTTAAAATAGCATTGGTAGTATATTTTAAAAGTAACAAAGCTGAGCTCTCAGTATCTATTGCATTTTGCGTTGGTGCTAGTGATATATTAGACGAGCTCAATCGAAATTAATCAGGATATAAATAGCAGTGGAAGGTCACTTTACACAAGAGAGAACAACACTTAATAAATGTTAATGTAACTTTCAGAAAGAACTACAGAGAACGACCCATACTGAAATGTTAATCGAATAATTGCTTGATACAAGCCACATGACGTTTTGTTTATGTTCATTCCTTTGTTGTGGCACATTCGGAAGCGTATCATCCTCCTTAAGGTAGGTGGATTGATTTCCAATTAGACAAACGGGCTAATTGACGGGTCTAGTGGCAGGAAGGTGGCTTTGTATAAACACAGTACAACACGCAATGCATGGCCGCTGGCTTTCGTTTTGCTCGGTCGTGCTTTGATCAAATCAGTCGCTACGAGCAGGACAATCCGAGAATACGTTTTCTACAATCTCAAGCAGATCAACCAGCCTGATGACAAAAACTTATAGATTTAAATATTCCCATCAGAATTTGAAAATAATATTTATGTGTCAACTGTCCCTCATAAACGGCTATATTGCAAATGGTAATGACAGACAGACACGTCTGGGGAAAATGATTGTTTATTCAAACAGCTAGCAACCATAGTCTAAACTTACAGAGAACTAGCAATATAATTTCCACTTAAATATTTTAGAACACATTTTAAGTATTGAATATGTTAACGTTAGAAGGATGCTAATTATACATTTAAAGGCCAATGTTAGGTTTCAGTCATGAACCGTCGTCGCATTGATTGAAAAATGTTTATAATTAAGTTTGTAAATGGATAAAATTCAATAAAATTGAATCACATTTGCTGGATATATTGATTGAAGTTTCCGGTTGAACATACAAGGCAGTAGCAATGTTGAATATTGTATTTTATGTCATGTTATGGAGACCTAAACACGGTATGACATGACAGCAACCAAAGTCGGGACAGTTCGGAATTTGTACTTTTGAGTAAATCATTGGAACAAAAAGATACAAAATGATTGATATGGCAGGTTTTACTTACGCAGCCTATTCTTGCAAAAGAATAATGTTTGAAGCCTCCAATTTAGAAATTTTGAAGCCAAAATCCGGAACAAGGAAACATAGAAACGTGTCACCTAATAGACTATAGTAAATTTTAATTGTCATGTATGACGTCGTTATATCAACATACAGTTATAATATCGACCGTGTAAATGAAACCTTGTCGCGTAGAATCGCAACTAAATTTGAAAAGTAGGTCAAGTAACACGAGGTGTAGTATTTAATTTCAGTTTCACGTTGAAAGGAGCCTTTATTAAAGTGTTACATGATTGCATTAAATATCCATTTTAATCCATTTTAAAGAACTGGCTTAAAGAGGTTTCCCAGTGCAAATGGATGAAACATGTCTCTTGACAAAAAAGTAAGAGAAACATTGTGGGAGGAGAACGTGCAAATAACTGACTTAATTAATCTTCATTGATTAACCCAGATTGTACCAATGGGACGTTGTTCTCTTGGAATTTCCAGCAAATAAAAAAAACCCAAAAAACTTCAGGCACGTTTCGAAGGCGATCACAAGTGAAATGTGTGAATATAAATGTCGCATACGATTATAAATGTCGCATACGATCGCATATGCAATAACGTCAAGAATCTGTTCAACGACAAAATAACGGCTGTTCTGAAATTGCCCGATAAAATATTAAGGAGATTAAGATCCAGTAATTGAAAATTAAAAGCCACTTAAGTGTTTTAATTTCATTTCGACTTCAATTCTAAACACCATATTTAAGATAGAAATGTTGGCAACTGGTTAAAGGAATTAATTAGGCGTTCCATTATTAAGTTCCTAAAGCACATTCGGAGTAAAAGCCCTTTGTTGTTTCGTTTGTACATTGACAACATTAATATTTCAATATAACTTTGTTGTAGAAAATTGCTCATATTACTTTAAGTGATTAAGCGTGTTTAAGATGAGATTTAAGCCTTCCCAGTTTCTCTTTGTGTCCCAGCTGAATTGTGTTGTATAAAAGAATCATATTAGGCTTTGTTTCATAGGCATTTTCATCAAGACTGTCTTAGATTGTTAAAAAAATTAATATTGATATTGAGTTTCCTTTCAAACTGTGTTAAAAGCGCGGATTTTATTTCATTTTGTCAATTAATGAGAATATTGACAAAAAGAAATATTATTACAAGATGTTTAACTTAGTATTCATTGAATCATGAGAAGACGTGAGAATGTAGATGTCTTTCCCATACTCAATAGCATCAAGATATTTCACAAGGCATTTTAAGAGTCTTCTTTAATGTATGTATTTCCCCTCTCTTTCAGTTGGTTTGACAAAAAGAATCCTAAAGGGAATTGTTTCCCTTTTGCTAACATTTCATGTTACAACATGTATTCATGCATATATTCTTAAAAGGTACACGCTATGTTGTCTAAAATATTTGCGGGAATGATTCTTCAAAAAATCCCAACGTATTAATACATACTTGCTACTGATGCGGAGACAAGTTGCAGCCTGCATTGAACTGCATTGTGATCACAATATGACGCTTGAGAGCATGTCGCCATGAATAAATGTTTAGTCATGAAAAGAACCTCTTCAGTTAAATCCTATCAAATAGGTGTATCATTCTCATCAAGAGGTTGTTTAATTTCGACTAAATACGGCCTTGCACATAAAAAATTGCGTGTCACATTTCTGCGATTTCGGTAGACTGCCGCACATCGTAGCTTGAAATCGATACCAACGAAAGATGTATTAGATCCTGACGACGATTAAACTAGCGGCCCGTCTCCAGTTTTATGACGAGTTTAGTCGTTATCAATACACTTCTAGCCAGCAAGTCTGTCAACGTGTGCCCAAAGTGTGTTCATTTCTTTGAAGCATTTCTTGTGAACGGTACACAAAATGAGTACACACATCTCACTCACTTGCCTTGTCAGTCATTTGATAAAGGTTAAGCTTGTAAGTTTTGATGTATCATCGACCAACTTAATATACTGAATGTGATCAATTTATGAAATACATACCAAACAGGAAATTATGCGCATAAAACAGGCACGGAAAAGTTTCTTTGCGACATCCGCCCAGGACCAAAGTATCACTTGCACTCTTTTGTTTATGTGCAACCTATTGATGCACATTACATAAACGGTGTTTGTAGAAATAACTACACTGTGCCACATTCCATTCTCTTTCGAATGTTGGTGTGGGACCTAAATAAGAACATCAAAGGGATAATGAGGCGATTTCATAACTTAATTAGCCTAGAAGACAAAACGTCTGGCGAGACTGCATTACCAATAAATGCACAGAACTCGGTAAGTTCTTTCTTGTGAACATCCTCAAACATCCCGCGCCCGCCCGAAGTCGTTGAGGGATTAACAAGGACAGTATCTCGTGGACACACCTGGACTAAGCCTTACTAAGTACGTGAATGTGAACATCTCCACCTTAACCATAGGCGTTCATAAGCGAAACATACATCTGTACTTGTCGTTCATTACCGAACGTAAGACGACATGAATGCAAAAGAATGTTCTCAGATTACCGGCACATGTTACACACAACCTGGTTCTTTCTCACGAACTCTTCCTACAGTTAAAAAAAAATCCTACGCAAGATGTATCTTAGCCGGAGAATAAGACGACATATCGAAATCAATATACGTTGTATATGAATTGTGCAGTAACTGCGACACAACAATGGTGTAAAACCTCACAGCCATAAAGGAGTGAAATGACCACGACAACAAGCTAATAAGGTCCAGAATCCCATATCTGTGTAAATAAGATAATACTTTTATCGGTACTGAGAGAAAGGTGTGGGAAGCACACATATTGGATGGGGATTGAGGGATCTTTAGTTTCTGAGAAAATTATGGTGTTATCTTTATTGATTCGCCTTAGGCAGCTAAAGTCTGGGAGATTTGCTGTGTGGTGGTTAAGCTTTATTGACTGAACGAGGATTGTTCCTTAAATACAAAAGAATCACTGCGCCGAGCTATTGTAACAAACATCTTTCGTGTAAGAAGAGAGGAACGTTAAGAACGAAGGAATGTCACTGAATATTACTATGCAGACACAATTTTCATTCTCGGGATGATTGTAGACCAGCAATTTTATAACTTTATTCATAATAATTAACGATGTTATCTACCTTGAAAGTTATTTGAGGGAAGTGAACAAGTGATAAACCACAAGCCAACAATGTAAAACTAGGCGGGCGGAATAGCTCAGTTGGTTAGCACGTTTCACTTAGCCACACATCGCTGAGCATCTCACCACTGCGTTGGGAGTTCTAATCCCAGCTGATGCATGTGAGAGGAGCCCAGCCGGCCATGCCATGTACATGCTTATGCAGTGTACACCTCTATTGGTGGAAAAGGCAGGTGTTGCACCAGATATGACCCTCAGGATCACCACACGCAAGCAAGTAAGAGTGTAGGTGAGAGATCCACCCTGGATTTAAAACCCATGGGGATGGTCACACGAAGTCCAAAACAGGGGTAATCAGTGGCCTCACAAATGGATCCTGGTCCAACAAAAACTTTAAAAAAAAACAAAACAAAACAATGAAAAGCTGAAAGTCATATTGCCATATTAAAAAGAGCTAAACTTTTAGTCCAAAGTGAAAAGCACATCACCCATAACCAAATGATGCCATAAATTGTTACGTGTAACATCTGTGTATTACATCAGATTTTAACACATTTTACAACCGTGAAAAAGCCATTTGAATTTGAATACGAAGATTTCATGTCAATCCGACATTTATCAGTTTGTATGCAGACACGTACCGCAGATTGCAGACTAATAATACCTTTGTATTATTTTGATTCCTAAGAACACAATAGATGTATTGTTGTGCGGCAGTGGTTTTATCATACATTTATGTAGTGTACTCAGCAGGATGCTGCCACATTCCTTATTTTGGCCAATCTCCTGCAAGAGATTCATTTTGTTTACACGATTGACCTTCAAGACGGAGATACACTGGTAGACACAGACGAATACAAAGGCATCTGGTACAATTGACACAAGACATTTTGAAAGATAAAAGTAATGAAACAGCAGGTTAGTTTAAAGGTGTATTGACACGAAAATAATCAATAAATGTGTTATTCATTATGAGAAAAACATTGTTCATCTTGAGTGTACATTGTACATGTCGTACTGTTTAAGTTGGAACTGTTAATGTTGAGTGATATTAATTAAAATTAGTAATCATAATGATAATAGTACCAACAGCAGCAGCAGCACCACCACCACAACAACAACATCAACAACAACAACATTTTAGCCTGTGACGAAGTGAATTAAGGTGTTATCATTTATTTTGTAACACCGTCTTGGAAGACACACCCGCTTGTCATAGTTTAAAACAGTTTTTTCTGTACTGATACATTTTATTTATACCACCACAAATCGTATGTTTCATCACTATTACAATGTCATAAAAGTCAGATTTAGACCGGCAATACATGCATTAGCTTTCTTTTTTGCCATAAAGATAAATATTTAATGACCTTCATTTATCAAAAGGAATTTCTGTACACCCATGGTCGTTTATGTTGAAATAGACAATGGTAGTTGCTAAAAATACGGATTTTATTGACAAAATATATTCCAAGAATAAAACGGAGGACGTGTCATCAAAGGAAATAACATAAATTAGATTTATTCTTATTGAAAGAAATATACTGTCTTTGGACTTGACTAAGTGATGCACAGATCGTTAAATTATCAGGAAAAAGTTCTGCGAATATTTCAAAGCAATGCATTGGCGGATTTAGGGGGGCGCAGGAGGTGGGCCCCCCCCCACGGCCAAAATTTTCTTCATTTTCGTGCAGTTTTTTCCGATTTTTTGGTGAAAATTGGGTTGGCGCCCCCCCCCCTACTGGCCGGGCGCCCCGCCCCCCCCCCCGTACGGGAAATCCTGGATCCGCCAATGCAATGGAAACAATTTACATAATATGCTCGCCCACATCCAAATGTTGTGGAATTACGACGTCATTGGTAGCTACATAATACTCAATAAGCAGGCAAAATCCCTCATCGGCTCATACTAAACAAGAATGTCTTTCTATCGAAGGTCCACCGTCGGGTTCGCAAATAGGCATTGGATTTGTCTAGTAACCAGGTAGCAAACAAAGTTAAACACAAAGGAACAGTTGTCTTGAACGTTAGTTCGAGAATCAGGGCGCGCATATATACTCCGCATTAATGCTGTCACACCTATCCCTATTGAGCCAACAAAGCTGTAACTATCAGTAAATGCTTAATGTACGTTTTGCGAAGTAAAATACCGAAGCTTCCAGGCTGAAACGAAAATTCTTACGAGTGACATTCATCGAACCCGAATTGTTTGGTGGTTCCGTAACCTATTGGAATTAACCGAAAATCCGTAATAATTTAAATTGAAACCGGTTGGTCCCGACTTGTTTCGTGAATTTCGTCCAAGACATCTCAAGACGAATATCACTGCATCATCATGATATTTCATATTGGGGTAAAGAAACAAAAAAAATTTATACAGAGCAAATCGTAAGAACTTATCACAAGATTACACAGGAATATGAATCTGGGACAAACGTCCGAGAGACATTGCACCTTATTCCACGCACAAAGAATGCGAATCAAGTCTAAATTAGTCAGCCATTACATGTACAAATGCACAAAATGACTGTTGTAGTATACACGATCAATTATGTAAATGGTAATTTTATAAACAAGCCATAATGCCTTGTACAGTTAATGGACGTATTCAAGGCCAGTTGGGAATAACATGTTACATTTGACCGATATTTTTGACAACTGGAGAACGATAAGCGTATTCCTAATTGTTGTTCCAGTACAAGTTGAATGCCAGAGGCCCCGAAAACGTACTTGTACTTATTCACTATTCACCATTGTTTGCAATCCTGCTCACGTTCGGAGCAGACATGTTTATCATAGATTTTGATATTGACCTGGAAACAGAAGCAGGATATACAACAGGTTATCACGGGCAATTATCTCGTAGTTTCGTACATACATAAACACACGGTTGACTTGCGGGTTTATCTACGAGGACAGGCATGTTTAAATACCAGGAACATCTAAAAACTACCGAATTGGTTTGAATACAAAGTCAATAAATGTCCCAACCAACATTTGACAAATAAAAGCAAAACCATCCAAAATCAATGTCATACACACGTGGTTGAACTTAATATATATGTGGTTGAACTTGATGAAGGTCTGTACACATACTGTCAATTATGAAAGCTTTTTAATTCAGAATAGATGCAATATATGATACACCACCATATTCGTTCATTCATAATCTGTCATTCAAAATGATAATAAAATGCCATATTTTCTATTTTTGCCCTTTTCAGAATGTAAGTATACTATTTTATATAAACTACGCAATTTTATTTCAGCCTTGTTTATCTGTTAGAACTTAATTAGTTTAATAGATAAACCATGTAGATCCATATGTAGGCCAATTTCCATTTTCCTGTATGCACTAGAATGGTTGAATATCATTCTTTTCGTATACTTTTACGGGCTTCATTACGTCAGTACCCTTTTGGGAAAGACTACTTTTATCGTTTATTTCATTGAACTTAGCCCACGCATTTTCGGGAGTTTGAGAGGCGTACTCTCCTTTATTTGCTTTCTATCAAAATATAGGAACTTATATTTTGATAATAGCACACGGAGTTTATATTATATCTTAATGTTATTTTCATATCATTGTTACATTTTCATAGTTTTTAATAGATTTTATTCCATATTAGATATTTACTGGAGAATACAATTTATTAACTATGTTCATTGTACATACTATAAGCTTGTAGCTGCATTTAGTCTGTAGTTACACATTAAGTTATAGATTAATGTGTGCACGCTTTCTTGCAAATACTCAGATATTTAATTAAAATAATGAAGATCTGTAACGAATGTAAATGGCGACTAATATTTCTTGTAAAAACGAGACTACCTATAACGGTATGATAAAAATATATATCTGGTTTATCAAGGTAACTGAGGTCCATATAATGATTAAACTTTGCTATTTTTTCATAATTTGATGTTGTATTGTGCGTCACGTTTATTTTACCAGGGCGTGGAAGGACTGTGATGGAAAGGTTCCGAGAGAAATGTATTGTCTTCAGGTTACAAAAGCTGTATAGATTTTTATGTTTATAATGATGTCATATTGGTCCTTTTACGATATCCATTTTCAATCTCTGCAAATCTGAGTGAGCTATATAAACATAGAAAACACGAGTGTAGGAAAGCCCAGGTATTTGGCGACTACAAAATTTAGCCTGGATTCTGTTCGTAATTTAGATCACATTAAGCAGAAAAAATTGCTACGCAATAGTTGCCCCACTGCTGCACCCAGGACAGTCTCTCGCACTGTCTACATCAGGCAATAGAAATACTAGTCCATTAATGCTGTGAAATAAGAGCAATTTATCCAGACTAATGACTTATTTGCAGTTGGTAGGCTACGGGAGGCATCTCTCACAAATACCCTTGCTTAAGATGAATCAAATGTGAGTTTCATTTCACACATCAAAAACTTACGGCGAAGACTCCTTATTGCTGTATGTGGTGTTCACCGTTGTCGTCGTGTGTGCCTTTAGTACTTAGGCAAGTTTAATTTGTTCTCATGATAAAAACCATCTAATTTGGGTCACTTATTACATGTCATTACAGAAATCTCCCCAGATACAAGTAACCTTGTTAGTGAATATGAAGTACCATTGGCGGATTTAGGGGGCGCAGGAGGTGCGAGGGGGGGGGGGGGGGGGGGGGGGGGGGGGGGGGGGGGGGGGGGGGGGGGGGGGGGGGGGGGGGGGGGGGG
>JBCAUI010276522.1:0-15839 GCA_038406195.1 Haplosyllis anthogorgicola
TAAATAAACTACTCGAGGAAGATACAGACAGTAGACCACCCACACCATCTATCACAGAAATCCCAGATATACTATCCGAAGCCATGAAAGAACTAGAAGGAGCCCTAGACGATACCAACTGGACCATCATAGATAGCATTGGATCCACAGATGACATGATACTTGAAGAACTCAGATTTTCAGACTTATAACTTGGGGGGATACCCCCCAGAACAATTTAAAATTTTTTTTCCAAAACTAATAGAAAGGAATGACTCTATCCACTACACTTTGTTATAAAATACAATTCAAAATTTCTAGCCTAGTAACAGTTCCTGATGAAGACATAGTTGAAACCGGTTGAACCTGCAAAGCCCCAATAAATTACAAAGAAACAGCAGAACCAGTGTTTGGTGCCTTTATTTACATGAAATTTAATTAGAAAGTAGCTTCGATAGATGGGTTTAAAAATCCCTGTTGATAAAAATGGAAATAACCATTTTACAACAAAACTAACCGCAAAATGAAGTACAGTGCAAGCCTTACTAGACTCGGAATAAAGCCCGTGACAGAATATTACTCTCAGAGCGCTTTGTTCTGTTATCCGTGTCCGTTACCTTGTCAACATTTTGCTTGAAGAATAACAATGATGTTCAGCATAATTAACCGCCTGGCAAAGGTCTTATAGTTTAACATTCAGTATCGTATAACTACTCAATCATCATCTGTGTACTGAGATGGACTGAGTAAATACAATTTTGGTTAGTGTAGATCTTACAAATCTTTAGACAAACTACATACACTGGTGTCACTAACAGGTAAAATGAATCAGACACTTTAACAATTGATTTGGGTGCTAGACAGAATCTCCTCTAACAATGTACTACCTGAATACTAAATGGTGATCACGTGACTGTCTTCTGTCAAGTGGTAAAAACACAAATAATTAATGCTTTTATTCTTGTGATTGTTTTCAGTCATGTCTGTGCGTGTGTATGTGTCTGTGTGTCTGTCTATCCAGGCTATAACTTTTGAACTGCTTGACCTAGAAACTTCATTTTTGGTACGGTGGTACATCTTCCTAATATCTAGGCCAAGTTTGAATATCAAGGTCATAGGGTCAAGTTCAAGGTCAAAACAAGTAAAAGGTGTCAAAATTTTTAGTGTTGTCTGCTAATATCACATGTAATGTTTCAGACAAGTAAATGGGGCCAAGATCAAAATTTAGGTCAAGGTCATTTGAAGGTCAAATTTCTAGTTTTGTAATTTTTTCATGTTTTAATTACTATTTGCATTTTAGTTACTATTTGTGTTTTCATGACTATTTGCGAAGGGGCGGTTTGGCCTTTGATTGGAAGGCATTCTTGTTGTTGTAATGGTAATGGTTTTATTATTACGCTGTGAAAGTGCCATAAATTCTTAATGATTTGAGTTGATAAACAAAATACTTTTTAACGACCCGGATGATGATTGAAGGCGGCTTGCACGCTTAGATAGTTCTGTCTGACAACATATGTATATTTATACTGAAGGTAAGTGCACGTACACATCTATTATGATGAATATCAGGCAGGAATGACGTTTGGGTCAGAGAATGAAACGTCTGTTTATGGTTCTTCATTTTGGCAACAATGTGTCCTTTTATTCGACTGAAAGACACAGTGCGCAATTCTTTAGTCACGAAATGAAACCAATTTCTTGATTTGCCACTTGTACAAATTGCATACGCCTTGAGATTTTTAACATTCTATCCATTTTGATACGAGTCTTTAAATAGACATAATCCCTAAGAGATAGTGACACCATCTGGTTTCTCTAGATGATTTTACCTCATTACACTTAGGTCTCACAGTTTGTTGTACTGTGCAATGATGCATACAGAAAATAACAGCAAAACCATGAAGTCATGGATCAATGCTCTGACCTTACTAAAAGAATCAGTTTATGACCATGGCACATCATAACATAAGACAATAGGCAGTCAATCAATACAACAATAAGGATCCAACTGTATTCATGTTGTGTAGTCATAGACTGACTCTTTCTGTCAGGTCAGAGCACTGGTCCATGATTTCAGTTTTGGTGTTATTGTCTACATGCATTCATGCATTGCACAGCATAACAAATTAGCCTGACATCAGTTAGAAAGTCTGTGAACTAATTTCGTGAAGTCAAAATATTCTAATTAAAGGATGTATCCTTATGAAAAGACACAAAGGCCTAATACAAATTTATAATGCAACTAGATATCTCTTGACTCAATGTTAAACTTTTGGATCAATTTATAGAAAAAATTTTAGGGATATTGGTTGAAAATAATTGTATAGTTTATAGTTTATAGATATAAGGAGAGATGTGAGGGATATTTGGTATTTGGTACATAAAAATAAGGTACCATTTTTTAAACCATTTTTAACATTGTGTCAATGAGATTCCTAGCGGCATTATGCATTATGAGGTTCTTGTGTCATTACGAGATTGGCATTCTACACTCTGATTGAGGACATATTTTTGCACTGGTGTGGTGCGCATTGACGCGATTGTATTTTATATTTATTTCACTAGAGACCCTGCGCTGGCAAGCCAACTCATTCAATTGTACTTTTAAAGATACTTTTCCCGTCCTTTCCAGCTCGGGTCCCCGTTACAGGACTCAGACTGGGTTCTGGTCCTTTCGTCACCTGACTCGGCCACCGCCATTTTGTGATGTGACTCGATCCACGAAAATAAATGCATTGGCGGATCCAGGATTTCCCGTACGGAGGGGGGGGGGGGTGGCCCAGCCCGTAGGGGCGGGGGGAGGGGGGGGTGCCAACCCAATTTTCACCTATTTTCGCCCAAAAATCGAGAAAAAACTGCATGAAAATTAAGAAAATTTTGGCCGTGCGTTGGGGGGCGCCTCCTGCGCCCCCCTAGATCCGCCAATGACATGTATTAGATATATCTACATCATTTATTCATTTCCAGATGATGACTGCGCACAGGCATACGTGAACGGTGATCCGTGGATCTCTCAGCAAACTAATGACGAACTGTTGGACTTTAGCGACGGATCTACTGTGTGCAGACCTATGTTTGTTACAGTCATCGCCATGATTCTTGCGCTTCTGTGTCATTAACAAATAACAGCGCTGAACATTTTATTGAAAATTAGTTATGTGAGGTTGTTTTTAACATATGTGTAAATATACACCTTCCTGTAAATAAGTGAAATGAACACCCCACAATGGAATCTCACACAACATTGATTATATTAATAGCAATTACCTAAAAAAAATCAGAAGAATGCCTTGTTCTTTAAAATGACAAGTATAAGATTTCAGCTATCTGTCAAAAACAGTAATTAATTAACATTTTGGAGTGTTTTTTAATTTAAATTTAATTTAAAATTCGACTCTAAGATGTTAGCTCACATTTTGTACATGACATGTAAATACTGTAAATAATAAATGAATTTTTAGCTTGTAAAAACTGAGTTTCGTTTTCGGACACGGAAAACGTATGTTCTTGTTTGTAAAACACCCAGAAAAATATTGTTTATATAAACGTGACAAAACGTTTGTGAAATGTTTTGTTTCACTACATTCTTCCACTGAGAAGTATTACTTTTTGTTATTGGCTACTCTGCACAAGAAGCTTTATTTGACTCTCACTCAGCTCTTCGTGAAATACAACCAGCTCATCCAGACTTCCCTCCATGTAGTTCTCGTTATCAGCATTTTTAATTCTTCCGAACTCTAGTATGCCTGTTATTTTTTCGAATTTCCCCGCCAGCAAGTTTCCGTCAGTCGTTTTACACTTGTAAAAGAAACAATTGCGGTACGGTGTGAAAATGCATAAATATGAAAATTCAAGTAAAAACTACTGAATTGAACGATATGTCATGTACTTTTGTATTTGCTTTTTAATCAATTTTAAAAGAAACTTGTGACAGTGTGTTATTTGCAAAAAGATCGCTGTAGCACGCCACTTCAGAATTTGCAATTCATTTGGGAAGTACTTTACTTTGTAACTTTACACTGTGCTACTCAGGAAAACAACTGCCCCGCTTAGTAAATTGAATTTAGACTCTAGTTTCATGTCATTAGTTTAGTTTGTAGACATATCACAGCTTAAATACAATATATTGGATTACCTCATTCAATAGAATGGGTCAAACCAGTAGAGAACAAAGTGTAGCTTGTATTTATTGCCCGTCAAGTGCTGCCACAATTGTGGGGCTTAAGAAACCACCTATACTTTACCATTGCAGTTCGGCACACCATCACAGAATTTAAGCTATAAAATCGCGCTTTGTAAGCTACACTTTGTACCCAACCGCATGAACCCACCCAACCGCATGGACCCACCTGTCCGTTGAAGCACAGCCTCAGCCTGGTGGTATGGGAGAAACTCATCGCGACGTGGTTCCACTCACTTGGGTCTAGAGGTTTTCCCATGGGCACATGCAGCTGGTAGTAATTTTTGTTGTTGATTTGTTCTCCTCCCAGGTAGGCAAATAATTCATTTGTGTTGGTGAAATAGAAGATGCCAAATGAATTGGAGGCAACACTACTTGTTTCAGTTGGTGGAAAGTGTGCTGAATTTATGATACAAGGCTTCTCCGCATCAGATCCTTTGAACTGAAGCCAGAATGAAATCGTCACCCCGGATGAACAGGAATCTGGGGTGATCCAGCAGTATTGTTCTGGATCCTTGCAGTACATCTCTCTGGTCACCAACTCCGCGTAGGCTCGAGCTCCTGGAGTGTAGATTCCTTTACCGCCTAATTAGGCAGTGAAATGAACTAGGAAAAACCTCGATTGCTAGCAACCGACTCCTGCATATAATCTATTCAGGAATATATTAAAATTATAAATTGCT
Organism: Haplosyllis anthogorgicola; assembly: GCA_038406195.1. Taxonomy (NCBI): domain Eukaryota; kingdom Metazoa; phylum Annelida; class Polychaeta; order Phyllodocida; family Syllidae; genus Haplosyllis; species Haplosyllis anthogorgicola. The sequence goes on from JBCAUI010276522.1 coordinate 4,843, forward strand.
TTGATGTTATTCATTCAAAACAAGAAAACATTTAACGAAAGACAAACATGCTTTACCAAGTCGAAAATGGCTTTGAGGTGCATTTTCAAACCATTAACCGGAGAATTTGAAAGTTTATCCGGTACGTTTGCAAGCAGACTCCCCATTTACCTGTCGATATTTTCACCAAAAACGATTGAAGACAGTACATTCTTCATCCCTGTCATATCCGCATCTACACTTTGTTGGCGTGGTGAATGCATTTGTGAAATAAATACATTGGTATAATTTAAAGTTAGTAGATCTTACGGTATGTTGTACATTAGAATAAAATCTTCCATGTAGACTAATTCACCCAGAAAGATAATTCTTATGTTCACATTTGTGCAGCGATACGTGTAGTTTTATTTTTAATTTCCCAGTTCAGACTTCAGATATGTAGCAGTTAATAAATCACAATCCAGTACACGGAATTTGTCAGTTTCGAAACGTCTACAACAAGAGAGATGACATAAGAATTTCATGCTGTGCTTTTGATGCGCCATTGTTCCCAAACTGATACTCGTACTGCATTGGTTTTTACCTAATTCTGTCGCCGGTCTAGGCGGATTAGGCAGATGTGGCAGATTAAACAAATTTGGGAGAGAAATTTAGACAGGTTTAGCACATAACTGAAAATAGTCACTTGAAAAGACTACATTCAGTACTGAACCTGGCATGAGTCATTGACCATTATCAGTTATCTTACTGATAATGGTGTAAATTCCCAGCCTAATCTGCCAAATCTGCACCAATTAAGCAGGTAAAAAAATAAGAAAAACCACGAATATGCCCTAATGTACTGTGTCCTCAAGTCACTGAGGTAAATACATTTAATTTTGTAAATTAACAGTTGATACTGGTCGGAGCTGGCACAGTAATGACGCAAGGTTTCAGTTTTGGAACAATCGCACATCAAATGCATAGCATGGAACTCTTTTGTTTTCTCTTTTGTTCTAAACGTTCCGTAATTTATAGGAATTTCTTGATTTGCCAACACAGATTTTCGTGAGTGAAAAACGTGTGAAAATCAGAATTGATTCTGAGGGTCATAAGCCGAATTGAGTAAACTTTTATTGAAGATTTCAATGGCGTCTGGGAGGAAAGAATCAAAAAAGTGTCAAAAAATTGCAAAGCATCCATGCAGATCCCCGATGAGATGTGTTTATTGAAACAAAAAGATACGTTTTATAAGATACCAATTGTTATGTAAATAGAAAGTTGTTTCATTATCCACATTTTATTTTAAATTACACGGAATTCGTATCGGAAGTTTAACACGGCACCTTACGGGAGCTTCCTCATATACACAATGGAACTTCCTTTGGACGACCAACTTCTTTTGCACGACCAACTTCTGTTTGCAAGTCCATCAGACTTTAAATGTAACACATTAAATTACCCAGAAAATAACCCTCCTTTGCAAGACCACCACCCCATTAGCGACCACTTTTCTTCACAAAATTGGAAGGACTACTGTACCTTTCTGTGCACAATTGATACGAATTTCGTGTAGTAGGTCCGTTACAAGTTTAGTGTCATAGGTTCTGTCAGCAGAAGGGATCGACTGTTATCATCTCAGGACTATCGTAGCGAATCATAAGGGATCTAGATAGTGGGTCCAACTACAGTTTAATTTTTGAATTAAAAATATCTTTTTTTCCAAAAATGTACATTTCTGTATTTGAACTTGGGACCTCTGGCTCTCAATGTCCAATCTATACCCCTTGACCATTGATTTCTTTACTGGTAGTAATCTTTATTTGCAATGACACAATCTAAAATATGCAATAGTGGCAAAGCAATGTGAGCAAGTAAATTTTTACACTTCCATGCATAAGTGGGACTTAGAGTAGGGGTTAAAACTATATTCCTAATTATAATAATGATACTGAAATTTAAAACCAAAACTTTAATTGGAATTAAACAACAATATATTTCTGCAATCACTATTTCTGTTCAATTAGGTAAATTAGGCTCATTAGGCTAATTAACCTAATATCGAACAGTAAAACCAATTTGGAAAAGCCTCGATTGGGTGTTCTCTATTGACAGAATGTTATTTCTTGTAACAGGTCACGATGCAGCAAGAAGCGCTATTTCGCTTTCACTCAGCTCTTCGTGAAACACAACCAGTTCATCCAGACTTCCCTCCATGTAGTCCTCATTACCGGCAGCTTTAAGTCTTCCAAACTCCAGTATGCCTGAAAAAAACCCCCATTTATTTATGGAAAAAACCCTTTCCTGCAAGCAAGAAATTTCCTGGGATTTGTCTAATTTTGCAGACTATATAATTTTATGCAGTCATTTTGTGCACAGTGTGAAGTTCTGCTCTTTCCAAAATTAAAAAACATAAATGAAAATATTTTTAGACAGCAAAATGCTCAATTATTTTCAAAAGTATGATAACTAATTGCAGCAAGTTTAAACAAAAAACCCCAAATTGTTCTAGCTATGTAGCCTATATTTGTTTTCGTCCCTTAACGTTCTTTTCCGCTGTGGAAAATGTCTTATTGATCTCGGTGGATAACAATTTTGAGTATTGTGGCCTTTATGCTGACATATTTTAGTATCTGCATGCATCTTGAATAAGTACCCAGATATGTAAATAAACACACACTTACAATATCACTCTTGCATGAGGAAAATTTTGTGTGACGAAAAAGTGAATTGCTTGATCTTGACCAATAAGAACGGAAAAAAGCGCACATGCGACGAAAGCTAACAAAGGCTACACACTAAATAGTTGTGTAGCAGATCTCAATTTTTTCTGTTTTTCGCCCAACGATAAGTGACGATAAGTTGTGGAAAAATACAAATAATAAAATACCGAAACCAATGCTCTCACATAATGAAAAATTTGTGTGATGGAAAAAGGCAATGTCCAATCTCGGCATATTGTTACCTATCAAGGCTTATCGTCGGGCAGAAAACAGAAAAAAAATGTGCAAGAAAATCACAAAAACGCGACAGTTTATTCCAGTTTTAATTAGTGATGTTTTTTCAGCTTAAAGGTTACACCACGTACCTGCTATTTTTGTGTATGAGTGGCTCTCCATTTTGCCTCTGTTTACTATACACTAGTAAAATAAAAAGTACTTTTTCACAAATGAATTAACGTTTGCCAATGTAATTCTATAGATTGGATACCTTCGAACCCTGATATTCTTCAAAATTAAGTCTCTTCAGTTATATTTTTCAGTAGAGGGTACTGTATGAATTAGAGTTTTTACCTGTGCATTAAAGCAGAGCCTCAGCCCGGTAGCATGGGAGAAACTCATTGTTACGTGGTTCCATGTATGTGGGTCTAAAGGTCCTCCTGTCGACACTTCCACCTGGTAATAATTCCTGTTGTTTGTTTTGTTTCCTGACAGGTAGACGAATAATTCATTTGTGTCGGTGCAATAGAAGATGCCAAATGCATTGGCGACAACACTACTTGTTTCAGTTGGTGGAAAGTGGGCTGAGTTCATGATGCAAGGCATCTTTGCTTCAGATCCCTTGAACTGAAACCAGAATGAAATCGTCACCCCGGACGGGCAGGTATCAGGGGCTATCCAGCAGTATATTTCTGGACCCTTGCAGTACATCTCTCTGGTCACCAACTCCGCATAGGCTGGAGCTCCTGGAGTGTAGATCCCTTTACCAGCCTAAAATTAATAGATAATTTTGCACAATAGTAGTTGACGCAGAGCGATGTCAATGCAAAATACGATTTGCGATGCATTTTTGTTAAACTTTAAATCCCTGGCAATTTAAATTCACAAACACAAAAAGGGAAATCGAAATCGTGAAGTTTAATACAGTTATGTTTCGTCCATGTAAAATATATCACTTGTAAATTAGTTTTCCTATTCCCGACAAACTTTTTTCGGACTGTGCATGTAGCAATGTTAGCAATGTTGTTATTTGGGCACATTCAGTCTAATAGAAATACAATTATAATTTGGAAAATACAGAAAGAAAATGTAACTCAATTAAAGTAGTGAGGAGCCTGTGCTTCAGAGGTTCCTGTAATGATAGAGAGTTAAACAAATCTTAATATTTGCCTTTCCACTGCTGATGAGTGTTCCAAACATGTTGGCGCAATCTTTGTTATCAAACGATAAATAGAAGTTTGGGGTCAAATTGACGGATGACGCATTGGGAGAAACCCAGTCACCTGGACAGCTGCGCTGCAGCACTAGAAAATGAATATGCAGAATTATTGGTAAGTTGTAAGGTAGTAAGGAGGGGAATTAGTCCGACCCTGACTTTACTAAAATTTAAGTGGTGGCCTTGTGGCAAAAGTCAAGTTCAAGGTCATGACCTGAATATGTAATTAGCTATGATAGGATGTAACAAGAGAAATGATGAAAGTTAAGGGCACAACCCAATTACAAAGTCACACTACCAGTCACTAGCAAACTTTTATGTTAATTTTTCTATAAATTTTCCAGAACTTCCCAGTAATTTTTGACCATTCTGACATTTTTCACAATTGAAAGTTTTCTTCTGTAAATTCACTGTTAATCATATTTATGAATTTACATGAACGACTCAGTTGATCTACATTTATCACTTATTTTAACATCAGACTATGCTAAACATGGAGAAGCATTAAAAAGATGTTAAACATAGTCTATGTAAACAAAAACAGAAAGATCGGCTGGAATTTGATCCGTAATGCAGGCACATATTATTCATATACATGTGTGCACACCATCAATACACATGTAAATAAAAAAACTGTTTGGCACTGGGGGATGTATAAGATTCACGGTGATCTTAATTTTTTTTCATAACCATGCAAGTCTTTTCTTAAGACTAGAAGAAAATAATAAATTAAAAACTATTACATAATTCATTTAACGAGGGTTAATTCGCTTATTTGTTCAAGATTTTCATTCAGACCAACTAAGTTAACTTTAAAGCTTTTTAACTCCCAAAAGAACCACCCCTTCGTTATTTATAAAAATTTACAGGGCAGTTCTAGATCAAAACTCGATGTCCACCTGATTCATCTATTTAGGTACGGAACTCACCAGTACCATTCTTACTATGTTTACCATTTATGGTATGCTAGTGATAGACTTAAGGACAGGTGTATCAGTATTTTGACCAAAATCAGTTCACATACTGAGACAAGGGCATAACCATTTTCAGCAATTGGAACAATGGAAAGACATATTTTTGTTTCAATTAATCTGTTTCAGAAATATGGCAAATTAGGTTTGTAACGTTTCGCTATTTCATATATTTCTATATCTTTCGCTAGCATAGAACGGCGTTGGTTTTGCAGATTCGGACCTGCAGCTTTATTATAACAGAGAGTAACATGATGGAATCTCATAAGATAGCTTCTTTATTCTTTGCATCAAGTGGACAATATGTATTGCGTGTTAAACACTAACAAACAACACCCTGTAATAATTAAATAACAGGTTACTCAATAGTTCAACAGTTCTAGTATTTCTATAGTTTCTATGTCACTACGGTTTATGTATTATACTTCCCTTTACATCTGTTCATCAATAATCCCTTAGTTCACAACATTATAATTCCTCCCACAGTTAGTCATGACCCTTCCCTTTATTTTGGCATAGTTTAAGTATATAATTACCTGTAGCACCACCAAGGATTCGTATAAACGTACAATTGGAGTTACCTCCTTGAGTTCTCTGATCCCTCTGTGGAATGTTCCCAGGCCCGTTTCTTTTATACTATTGGCTAATTGTTTGGTCACATGACTTTATGACATCATCGATGACATCACTTCCAGTTCGTGAATCAATATGTTTTCCGTACTGCTGATGACGATTTCCCGCAATTATTACTCGAGACCATAGCTTTCTATTTATAGTTTATTTCTCATATTGTTACCTGCTGGCAGACAGCTGCTATTTAAGTACATCTGAAAAGAAACTTGTGTTGTTATTATTTCTTTTAAAATCATAACGACGTCAGAAGACACCCTTGTAATAACTTCGTATTTTATTAATCTTACAAGCGGAAACGGTTTTCAAAGTAAAAATGTCTAGTTTGGCCAATTTAATAAAAAAAAATTTCTGTACGGGGCTTTGTTGTACAGTTTTTAATTAACACATTTCTGTAGATCAGAAAATAAGTAATGACTTTAATTACTACCCACAGAGAACCAACTTTCACGAACCTGCCTTCGTTAAATAAATTAATCACCTTTAATGTTGACTTATAAAAATAATTATTTAACAAATTTAATTAATTATAATTAAGACCTTTTGCAGCACGATCAGTTACGGAATAGATTTAACAGCTTTCTATCGAGGAAACTACAAATTAGTATAACATGATTAACATAATTAAAATAATTTAGATGAAGTAGGACACCCCACATTGAGATTGAAAATCCCAGGAAGCTCAAGACCTTACCAATATCCACAAACATTGCCTGCAGTGCACGAGTTACCGGTACCAACCATGGCTGTGATGGAAGCCCTTTCTCAACTTTTGGAAACGACACAAAAATAGAAAAACTCTACCGCCAACTTAGGGCTTGTATTTTATTTTAAAAACAATACAAATTTACGCTATTCGTGCGAACAATAGCATTGAGTGATTTTTCATTGCTTTACTCAGCGCACTCACTCCTTGAAAAGGTTGCTAAATTTAAACAGTGGTTACTAACATTGCCTCACAATCTGAGTAACGTTGAAGACTTTCAGTCGTTCCTGGGATTAAATATCAGACTTATGAACAGAACAACATGAAAATATCTTGGAAGATATGTGTGGATAGACGTTCCCCCTATTTCTGATACAAGTCAATTTTCAATTGATGAATAATTTTACTACATAGCTTTCCAGATGTTAAGGCAACTTAAAAAGTTATAATAGGATTTACAATAGTCTTTCATCATTCATTCACAATTAACTTGATATCATTGTAAAATTTCTTATTTTTAATTATATTTCTTATTTTTGATTCTAGCAACTAATTGCAGAAGAAAACATACGAAAGTTACTGAATGCAACAAGTATACCCAGACAAAGAGGAACATGAGAATATCTGACAGTTTTTGCGCAAACTCTTCAAATATCCCATGTAATTCAAAATATTATGTCGCCCAATTCTGCGGAGAACAAACGTGGGACTAGAACTACGTTTTTAGTATGATGAATGGACCCTGTTCGGGATGAAACTACGCGCTATCAGTCTCGAACACTAATCCGCAATGAATGCTAATGAAGCTTTTACCAAAGACTTTTATCCTTTCATGTAAATATTACATCTGGGCTTATTCATCTCCAAAAGCTTCAGATACCTCCATACATCCACCCTATTTAGTGCGTAACACAATTATCAATAAATACAAACCAACAATACTCAACAATTCAATGGAGCATTTTCAATTCAAACTCTTATCTCGTGTCAATTTCATTGCATGTTTGTCCACTATGAAAACTAAAATTACGATATTCATTTAATAGTATTGTTTCAAAATGACACTACATCGCTCTCCTGATTTTACACCACTTGAGAAGACATCCCAGCGCATTTCAACATGTTGTTGTTCTCTTCCTAAACGAGGTGTCCTGATATGGAGCACTGACCCTCATGCCTCCCCCTCCCCCGACTTTTTCCTAGAATTGTCTGAAATGGCCAGGGGTCCTGGTTAACTTTTTACAATGGCGGCCCAGAACACAAATGTAGATTTCGTCAAATACATAGACCCTCCTGCTGAGGCATGAGGCTCAATTAATCGTTTTCTAAGCACGAAAGGGCAATTGTACATTTCGTACACAAAGCTGTGTGTCCATGTTCAGTGTATTTGAATGTCACTTTGGTGTATGAATAGTGCACTTCACGCCTTCATTCTGTACGGTGAGGAACCAGATGCACTGAAGGTTACATCAGGGTTATCAGCACAGCAAACACAATCTGAGCTAGGCCATATCTAAATATAGATGAAGTCCTTTCTGCACAACTGACAAGTTTATCAGGAAAATATGTCATGCCAGTGATGAAATATTGTGATTGTTGTTAATTGCATGTAGCTAATTAACAATATTGCAAGAATATGCATAAAGTAAAAGGTGCAATCCCCGTATGAATGGCGCATTAATTCCAGGCTGAGAGCATTAAGCTAACAAATGCGTACACTGGCTTAAACAATATGTGAATGTTATCATTAATATTCACACAAAGATGTTCACAGTTAGCCTAATGAAACAATTTAACCTGTGTAAAAATGTCGTGGAGTCGATGCTTAGGCCAGTCTCGACTGGCATAATATACATCCAAATGTAATGGATTCAAAGTCATTTATCCGGTGTATGGGGTGTGACAATTAAACTGAAAATGAATCGATGATTTAATTTTGGACTAGATTCGTAAGAGCCTAGGTGTTTGATAGCTGTTCCAATATCAATGATTTAAACCACGGTGTGTTAAAAAATTTAAATAGTCATTGATTGAAAATATCAATGACATTACATTATAATTCATTACATCAGAAAGATTCTTTTGCCAACACAATGATATTTTTAGAAAAAAATCATTAAGAAAGTATAATTCACATTTGCACTAATTAAGATTTGACTTTGCTGTTTACGGTTAATCTTTCTGGATGACCATTTGTAGGTGCTACACCACAGCTTGTTGTGACGGCACCCATTGATTTGGATTTTTTTCGTTTGATTAGGATGACGGCCAAATATTTGTCTACTAGATAAATAAAACGTATGGTTCTCTTTTTATAGGATCAGGTTCCTCGCATCTATTTTAATAGAATTTTGTATTTTTGAGGGAAGTTAAGTAGGGAAATCTGGAATTCGTCAGTAACAATGGCGCTAAAAATTCAAGTGATATTTGATATGTAACAGAGTTGCCATTCGTGTTCATATAAACATGCATTTAATTTTTTCTAAGTGCCGAGATAAAGTAAAACTAAAAAAGCTATAACGTTAATTGTGAATGTTTTAGCAATTCTTTTCAATTAAGCTCTCTTAAGTATCACCTGCACTTTGCAGAAAAAAGAAAGGATGGAAGTAAGAAACGAAGCTATTTAACACCACTACATATAGCATGGATGATGTATCTCGTGCAGATATGGAAGGAAACATGTGTTGCTGTCATCCTTGTAGGCATTTCTAAGTGACGTCCCTAGTCCAAATAATTATCTGTCATTTTGTGCGTAACTTTAATTAGAGACTTGATGGACGCGGGTAAAAAGTACCGTAATTATTTCCTGTACGTAATTGTCTTACAGGAAACTGTTTAGCAAGTCACTTTTGAGGGATCTTTTCAATCCCGAAAAACATAACACGTGGCAATGGTTTTAAACAAATAAAATGTATTACATTGGACTGTATCAAAGACAAATAATTCAGTAACGCATCCAGAATTCTCATTTTCCGTTGAAAAAATGAGGCAACTATACATTCTCCTCATCTATGGAGACCACCTCAAGTTTTGGTCAAAAGTCAATCGCGACAAATTACAGTAAAACATAAACAAAGGGTCCATGTAAAGATTAAATGTGAATTAGAAACAATAAAGTACTGTGGATTCACCAGGCGTGATGCGATACATTCATGGCTTTAAAATCTTGAACAGAGTCCGAATTAGGGGCACCAGTGACCACGCAAATATGAGAAATGACTACAGTGGTTGTGACCAAATGTAGCCAAATAAAATACTCAGTTTATCAACCCCTCTGGAGATAAAATATTATGTTTCCTACTGGCTGATGATTTCCGCATTCTCGTTGTAATGAAGCCAGAGGACTAAAGTTAATTTCAAACAGAAAAACACCCGGAAGTTACATAATTAGTCATTTAAATTTTACTTTTTACATCGGCATAATTATTATAAAATAATTGTTCAACGACGATAAAAATATGTCAAACAATGCCACCAGAAAATACGAACTTCATTCCAATATACAAGAAGATAAGGAAAGTTATTAAAAATGTAATGACATTCTCAAAAGAAAAAACTGTGTATCATTGTACTGATTCAAGGACTTCGCCTACGAGTGAAGCTATTATGCTGCAGATTTTCCTCAGTCCTACATGTATTCATTCAAAAGCTAACTACAACTGATCCCCTAGAAAATTGAACATGACATAACAATGACGTACCTGTCAGACAGAGAAGCCTGTACAGATACTCCCATTCTTTGCGCCCTAATTGCGGCATCTAACATTGCTGTCACATAATAACAAATTAATAGTGCCACTTAGAAAATGATTCTATGGCACAAAACGTCGTTCAGTAACATGTATCCAGTAAAGGATGCTACAGACAACCCATGGATTCTTTTTTTTTTCATGTGACGCTACACATTAGATGAAAAGCATATTCTGCACAATAGGAGGCATATTGTTAACCGATATGCTTCATAATTCCATTGGAAAAAGAACCTGCTCCCAAGTTAAATAAGACGAGACCTAGTCGATACAGCTTTAGACGTATTCCCATGCGATCTGGCCCCAAACACTAATCCTTGCCAATGAATGCTAATAACGCTTTTACCGAAGACCTTGGTGCTTTCAAATAGACCTCGTCGCTATGTAAATATTGTGCTGTAAGAATGTGTATTGACCAATATCAAATTGTGGAGTTATGTCGAAGATTCTCTATGAATTATAGTGCACTCAGAGAATAAACCCAAACATATATCTCTTCTTCCCTAGATTTGAAAAGTAGAGTAGATGCACGGAAACCGAAAACGGTACACTGTCTTCTTTTATAATTTCAGTACATGTACCGATATTCCAAATGTTATTTATTGAGTGTGTAGATGTGTGTATTTGCTACTATTTACAAAAAAAATTTTTTAAAATTATTATCAACAGTTAGTTCTTTAATCATGTGACCAGTGTTTTCGCTTGACCAACAGAAAACAGTGCGCGATCCTTTCCTTTATAACTTTTTATTCTATTGTTCTAATGTTATATATATCTTTATAGTATGTAATGATGGTTAGTACTTCTCCTTTTCTTAAGTTGTGTTTC
>JBCAUI010276633.1:0-29887 GCA_038406195.1 Haplosyllis anthogorgicola
GAGTGCAATGAGGTAAAATCATCTAGAGAAATCAGAAGGTGTCACTATCTCCTAGGGATTATGTCTATTTAAAGACTTGTATCAAAATGTACCATTATAATACCCTACATACCCTGTAATATATTCTCTAATGTACAAATTTTCTGACATTCATTTATTGATTGGCCGACCTTGTAGCTTGTATAATATGAGACATTTCATGGCATACCCTGAACACCCTGTGTACCCTGGGCATCCTACCCTTGTGCATACCCTGTAAATGCTGTAATAGGCAATTTGTCTGATATCCATTTATTGATTCACTGACCTTGTAACTTACATAACATTAAACATCTCCCAGCATACCCTAAACAAAGTGCATACCCTGTGTACCTTTGTGCATCATACCCTCGAACATACCCTGTAATAAATGCTGTAATGCACAAATTGTCTGACATGCTTCATTGATTTATGTACCTTGCAGCTTACATAATGTCTGAACATCCTGTATACCCTAAACACCGTGCATACCCTGTATACCCTTGTGCATACCCTTGTGCATACCCTCTTCAGCCACGCACGACGTAACACGGTCACTGGCGCAAAACACTCGACCTTATTGTAGAGTAACGCGCCAATATCCGCGCGCCCGTAAATCCTAGAGTGTTAAACTTTGTCCAAAAAGAGAATCATTGATGGATTTAAGGGGTGACTCCGCCTCCCGCCACCGACTTCCCCGAGGGCTGGATATTTTTTCATTTTCCATTTCATACCGTTTTTGGGGATTTCCTGGATCCGCCATTCTTTTGGATTCAAACCTTATGGAAAAGAGAAAAGATTTGCGAATTTGTGTTATTTATATTTTGAAAGGAAATTCAGCATAAATTAAGCTGGATAATTTAAACTTCTGATCGTCTCATACAAGTAAACCTGTTGGTATGAGGTCATTTACTAAAGGTTTTACCGCAGCTGTTGATTTCCATTGGTGGATCCAAGAGGGGCGCCAGAGGCGCGCGGCCCCCGTACTGCCCAATTTTTCTTTGTTTTCATGCAGTTTATACACAATTTTTACGCAAAAATGGGTAAAAATTGGGGCGCCCAAAGGTTGCCCGCCCCCCGTACGAGAAATCCTGGATCCGCCAGTGATTTTTCATCATTCTGTCTTCCCACCAATATTTTCTTTTTCAAATTTTCACTGATGTCGCGATTGGGTATACAAAAAAATGAAAATGCTATTATGATTAAAGGTGATTTTAACGCTGATATGAAATGTAATGTATAGCTCATGAGCGATTTTGACCTGATAATTTTTGTTTCCTTTTCCCTATTCTCGTAGAGAGTAAAGCATAATTAAATATCAGGTTTTAAATGTAACTGGGATAAACGAAATGTTGTGTTTTTTCAAGTGTAGTGCTTGCGCGTGAGAGCCCCCCGCGCTCTATCACTACACACTTGTACTGGTTGTGGTACACTAGAGTAGGGCACCTCACCCTCTCCCTGTGCTGTGTGTGTCTCAGGGGGCTTAGGGAACAAGTCACAGAGAGGACACCAGTCCTCAGGTCAACACGTTAAAACTGGGAGGAAATTACTTAAAATATGTAAACAGTTACCATAGCAATAGGATTAAATCTGTTACCAAGACAACTGGATACGTAAGGAGTATAACAGATCAACAGTAAAGGTATGTGCAGGTTTATTTTGTGTTTCCATTCATTGATGTTTTAACACTTTTAAGTCATGTGTACCTACTGTGTACCCTAGTGTCATGTATAATGGGGTATCCTCGATGCTCTAATGTTGTCTGTCAAGGAATGTCTGAATGTGTTAACGGCATGTGTTCTGTGTTTTGCCTTTCAACCCGTTGCCTTTTAAGTTTCTAGTAGGTGTTAATTCAACAGTCACAGGTACCAAATAGAAACAATAGTAAATGGCAAAATAGTTTCCTTCGTAAATGCTCTGATTTTACTGGCTACAGATCCTGGAGCAAACATTCTTCTGTTTCCAAATCTTGGGTTATGTTTTGGTTTCACTAGATACCTTGAAATGGTGGCCTAAAAATGTTTTCTGAAATAGTCCAAAACAGATGTTAAGTCAAAAGGTGGGTGTTATGCAAAAACAAAGAAGTGTTAAGTCTACAGTTGGGTGTTAAATTAGACATCTGAAAATGAATGTTCCTTTAAATTTCTTAAAATAGGTGTTTAGTCCACAGTATGATGTGAAAAGTAAACAATACTAATTAGTGGATAGAGAAATATTATGCTGTGCCTTAAGATGCTGTGGACCAGTGTGGTCTGTTGTCTACATCTTGCGTAATGTTTTGATTTTAGAAGGCATTTGACAAATTAGCTCAACCTTAAAATTTTTTGCTTTTCAAGTTTCTTTAAATAGGTGTAAGATCTACAGTCGAGTGGCAATATGAATACAGTACAAAGCAGATGTATTTTATCTCTTTCTTGTTTTTTTTATGTCGAGATAAAAACATTGTGTTGGCCTTTGTGGCTTCTGACCAATTTTGGTTCAAAAAGGTCTTTCTCTCAGTAGTTGGTAATTTGAAACAATCACAGTTTTCTGACATTGTGGTTTCAAAAGTGTAACCAAAAAGTGAAACCAAGAAAGGCAAAGTGCACCAGCATCACCTGATCATAACTTCCTTTACTAGACTTATTTTTACATAACAGATGGTCTCCCAGACTAGGTGTACAACAGGTAGTCAGGTTAATGGAGATTTATGCCCCTCTGCACTTTGATACTGAGGTAATCATGTATCTAAATGCTACATAACTTGATAAAACTCTGCATGTGAGTTGAATTTTAAACAGCAAACTTCCTTATCTATGTAGTATATGATGATCATACATTAGGAATTGTACACTCAAGATATAAGTGATATCAATGCCACCATGTTACACTTTCCCCTTGCAAAGGACTTGTAAACCAGACAAATTTCCATCCTCTTTATGTGAGTGTTTTTCTCACATGTTTTTATAGATTTCAATGGCATACCTCAGACATACTTTACACACAAGATGAGATGTGGGCAAATGTTGGGTTTAGAAAAGCCATTGGTATCGATTCCTGGTAACTAAGAAAGAAAGATCACTTGTGGGTGTAAACCTATATGCTTTGGTAAAAGTGTGTCCTTTATAATGTTGAAGTCAGTGTGCAGATCTGTGTGGTTTATGGGGCATTTTAGAGTCAAACTTTTCATGGATTAGTTTATGGCTCCTCACAAGTTTAATTTCATTAGAAAAAGGTAGATGTACTCCCACATAAATTTGCCACTTTGAGAACAATTATGTTATTGACTGTTGCTCTTAATGCTTCTATTATTGCAACATTGTCACACTTGTCCTGTGCCTGCTCAGCAGAGAACCCAGTGCATTAAACACAGTTGAGATATTGAAATTTATATGATCAGAAAAGTGAATTGGTGATTAAGTCCAGACATGGACAAAACGGGGGAGGGAGTTGGTTGTGTAACTTCTAATCTGCTCTTTGGGCTGCTTCGAAATACCTGTTCTGTAGCACTGTTGTATCCAACTAGTGCACTGTAATTTTGAAATGTAGAAAACATTTCGTTTTTCTTTTCAAACGTTGGAATCCTACTTTAGTGTAACATACAAACATGCTTCCATATTTGACAAATTCATGGACCTTTTACAATGTATTAAATAAATTTAAAATAAACTGTAGGTTTTTCATGGTATTTTAAGGCATTTAAATGTAATGATGGGAATATATTGACACACTATCTATAAATTACAGGAATGCCATGTGGACAAAAAGGTTTAACTATCTCTTTGTTGGCAGATCAAAGGCATCAGTCTCTTCATTGTGTTACATCCCTCAGACTGAATTATAGACTTGTTTTCAAAATGTCCCCTTTTCATTTCTGAGCATAATATATTTCTAGATGTCTTCCATCAGAGATTTAATTGAAGTTTGGTGAACCCTCTGCAGTAGGACTTGTGTTAAGCATTGCTCAGTGACAGGCAGCAATTAATCCAACAATGGACCATGTTTTTTAACATTTGATTCACTTATGTGGTGATTTATGGGAGCTATGAGGATTGACACTCTATAAAATATCTGTTCACTGATTCTCAATAGTTGCATTACATTTGTCTAGACTTTATAGTTTGATGAAGAAAAGAAAAACATTAATGCTCTTTACTTTTTTATTTCATTTCTGTTATGTAATACCAGGCATCGATCTATTCTCGAAAATCTGTCGGTCATTTTGGCTGACACTAATGCAAAAGGGTCGGTCAATTGTTCGAATTGTCTGTCAACCCTCCTATTCAATGCTAATTTTAATCAAAAAGTCTCAGTTAAAATGACCGACACTTTAGTGTCGGTCAAACAAGAAAAGTGCCGGCAAAAGACCGATGACCGACGCTTAGGTCGAGCCCTGTAATATGCTTCTTTTCTTCGAACCATTGAGATGTTTGCATGAAGTAAGAATTTTGTTTCGTGATTTTCATCAAACTTACATTTTGATCTAATTGAACTGTTGTACTAGTGCTATCAAGTTCTATGCAATGTAAATCAAAGTCCCAGATATGAATGAAAATGGTTTTTTTCTCTGTCTGCTAAATTTTGACAGATTTATGCAGTAAAGTCCTCACAGTAGACAGCATTCTACATTACACAACATTAAGATCTATAGAAGATACAGACATAATGTGTCTGAGCTTTTAAAAGTAGTGATATAAAAAATCTAGATAGATTATATTTCCACCCACATGTGTTTGTGTTCCTGGGTTTTGAGAAAGAGATAATCCGTCAAACATGAGGACTGTGAGCAGATTAGTGTTTGTTCAAACAAAAAGTACCAGACACTGAGCTAAATACTTATTAACAAGGGTAAAGAATCTTAACAATTCCTTTAAGGGCATGCGAGTATTTGTTTCAGAGAGATTCAACAAAGAAGGAGAAAAAGAGAAATATGTTGAAATGATAGATTGTTTATCTTTCTGTTTTGATCATGATGCAAACTCATGGCACTGATAGCATATGGAGAGTGAGATAAACACAAAGAAAGAGAGAGAGGGGAGAGACAGTGAGAAAGAGACAGAAACAGAGACAGAAACACAGAAACAGAGAGAATTAAACAGACAGACATAAGAGATACAAAATAACTAACAGAGAAGGACTAGGAGCGGAGAATTACAAAGATCAATAGAGGCAAAGAAGGAGAGATAGAGAGACAGAGAGACAGACAACCAGACAGATAGAGAGAAACAATGACACTCCCTGAAGCGCCCTCTGTTTCCTCTGTCATGATGACACTCTGTGAGGAGAGAAGTCGCAAACTTGACCTGAAGTGTTGCGTCGTTATCTGTAGCGTTACGTCTCTAACCGCTCGGAGTGATGCACGATCTTCCGTTTGTTTGGTGTTTAATGCTGTTAAAACAACTCCATGTGCCAAGTCTAAATACCTTCCTGAAAAGCGTCCAAGTCCACATGTTTCTCTTAGTTTTTGTAGCTTTTGTTTTTGTTGAAAATACTACAGAAAGTGAATTTTGTTTGGTGCCAACTTTTGACAGTTCCTGTGAAAATGTTTGGTGAGTTACTAAGTTTTCTTCCCCTTCTAAACATTTGACTAGTTTGGCGAATGATCACTAAATACAGTAGCGGATCTAGGGGGATTAGGGGCCTGGACTCCCCCCGGCCCCTGTTAAACCATGTATGGCCGCCATTTTGGGCCCCCCTCGACGAAATTTCTAGATCCGAGGTATTGCAGAGAATAAAAATACATCTGTTCTCCTATCAAAGGAATTGTATTATCATTGTGGGCGATTTTAATTGACCACGAGTCATAAAAAGTTTAAGAGAGAATAAAAAAGAAGTAAAATTTGAAAAAAATTATCGTTTGGTCAAAACTTTCAATTTAGTCTAATAATTCTTATCGAAATATCCCAAAATACAGCACTTTTTCTGTTTTTGTTTACTTTGTAAAGTGTTTTCATTCCTCTTTTTTGTCAAGAGAATTTTCCTGCTGGTCATTTTCACACAATACGGTGTGTTAACGTAATCTCTGTCTGTGCACGGTACATGAAGAGCTGCGAGCAAAACGACAGGTTAACATGCGTGTCCTTAGGGAGGTCAAGTTACACGACTTTCTCCGTTGTGTACGTATACAATGAAGAAAGTGTCAGTTCATAAGATGAAATTCCTATCAGTTTTGGAACAATATAAATATAAAAAAGTACAGCATTAAATTTTTTTGTGTTCTCCTTTATTTTGTACATCCCCAAAATGATAGGAATTTCAGAAGCTGTAAACTGTAATGTTGCCCTAAAAGGGAATGTTAAAGTGAATCACCAGATTCCACCTCAGTTACTCAACAAATTCTGTGTTGAGTAACTGGAAACGTTACGTTCGCTGCTGAGGTAGAGTCTGGTGATTTCAGAAATGTTCTTACACGTACAAGTTGACATAACCTGTGTAACTTGTCCTCTCTGTTAACAACATGTTGTACACAGCACAAACCTCCTACAATGTGACGTAAGCTGTGTATCCTAACCTCTCTGTTACCAACATGTTGTACACAACACAAACCTCCTGCAATGTGACGTAAGCCGTGTATCCTAACCTCTCTGTTACCAACATGTTGCACACAACACAAACCTCCTACAATGTGACGTAAGCCGTGTATCCTAACCTTTCTGTTAACAAAGTGTCGTACAACAAAATGCAGGCTTTTTGATCTGATTCGACATTCCGATAAAAATGTGATAAATTTAGCAGTGTCCATTCGATCTGATCATTTGGTCATTGAGGGTGACTTTAACATTTGAAGTTTGGACACCACTGGACACAGACCTGTAACTTTAGTGCTATGGGTTTGTATATTGTTCTCTCTTGTACATCAGCTCCTGAAATTCCTACCAATATTGAAAGGTTTAAAACAAAAGAATTCCATACTGCGCTTTTAATGTGCTATTGGTTCAAAACTGACAGGAAATTCATCCTCTAATAAATGCTTTTTCAACAGAAATGTGCTCTTGGGTCTATCAGCATTCTTGGTCGATTAGTCACCCTCAATGATAACACAGTTCCTTTGATACAGTGTGGAAAACAGATGTTTAAGCCGAAGTGAATGATATTAGGGAGATAAGTGTCACGTCAGGAATGTGGGAAAGTGAGATGAAACAGGTTAAACACGGATGGAGGGCTCTACAGATCAGGTTACAGTGTTCACACTCCTGTACAGTACACAGGAAGGAAACATATAGAGAGAGAGAGGGAGAGAGATTGAGAGAGCGAGAGGGAGAGAGAGAGAGAGGGAGAGAGAGAGATTGAGAGAGAGGGAGAGAGAGAGGGAGAGGGAAAGAGAGGGAGGAGAGAGACAGACAGACAGAGACAGAGAGGCAGAGATAGATAGAATGAGACAGACAGACAGACAAAAGCAAAGATTGATATGTGAAAACTAAGGAAAGGTGGAAAGAGGAAATGAGAGAAGTTGACAAAATAGATAAAAAAATTCTGCAAAAGTAGAAGAGATGAAGTGACAAGTGTGTTTAACCAAAAGAGCAAGAAAATAATCTTAGATAAGGAGAACTGGTCTGTATTTCTTCTGACTTTGTTCCTCACTTGGATGGTTTCATGGTTCACTGTGACATGTAGATTTATGCAGGTGTGAAGCCGGTTAGTATTTATGTGATGGAGATCTGACCTTTCTGACCTCACTGAGCTGAAGTCACATTCACACTTTCATGGATCACAACACTCAGGTGGAACTAGTTGTCCCAAGATGTGTCAGGTGGATCTGGAGGGTGAGAGATCTAAGAACTTTTATCCTTTTAGATTAGAAAACAGTTCAGGAAAATAATATCAATTTGGGATTCTTTCAAATAAAGGAGTTCCATGATGTACATGTTCACACTGCGTGAAAATCTATTGTTTAAAATTGATAGCGTAGAATTCCCAAGAGGTGTCAGGGTGGATCAAATTATGAAATTCCTATTAGTTCTGGAACAAGAGCACATCTAAAGCAGGGCGTGGAATTCTTTTGTTGTGTACGTTTCCAAAGTGATAGGAACTTCATGATTTGCTGGAAGGTTAGAGATCCAAGGTCTGTATGGCTTTGCGTCTGTCATAAGAATGTCCTTGTGAATGTGTATTATTTTGAGGTCGGTTTAAGAAAATCATATGCAAACTGTTTGCCAGTTGTGTGTGGGAGTTAGCAGGTCGCAGTGAGCAGTGAGTCCCGGAATTGAACCTGGGCCACTTGCGCAGCAACACTTCATGCTAACCACTACACTACGGGGCACACTAGCAAAGCAGTCCTGATGTGGTCAGTCACGGTACGTGTGTCGGCACCGTGCTTTTGTCCTGAGGTGAACTTTGCCGAAAACAGTAAAAAGATCATTTTTTGTATTTAAATAGAATTGTTCGTTTAACAAAACACACAGTAGTGTAATGTATACTTGTTGTGCGCTAGAATTGTATTGAATACTTAAACTGTTTGGAATAAATATCACTTTAAAAGGGCATAATAATACAGTAGACATAGAATAAATTTATATTTTGCTCAGCCTATTCATGGCTCAAAGAAAGTGTATGACAAACGTTAACTGAGGATAAAAGGAAGTTAATAAGAGTTGATTCTCTGGGCAAATAAAACATTCAGTAATTAGTAGTGTGGGTGGACTTAAAAATTGTTAATTTTGGCCTTGATCTTTGTCCCAGGATGTGCACTTAACATGTAAAACCGAGAATATCATGTTTTGGCAAAAACATCTTATATGATCATGGCTCAACCAGAGAATTCTCCACATGTTGCATTAAATAGATTGAAATTAATCTCAGTTTCCATCCAAAGGCAAGTAAAATATTTTCCGTACAACGCATTCTGACAAAGAACATCTAAACTTAAGACTTTACCGAAAAGAACACGTTCTCAATAGGCTGTGACTGGTGTTTATGGTTTTCACTACTTAGTAGAAACACACTTGGTGTTTTTGTTCACGTAAGGGATTGGATTTTTTGAAATCCACATTTAATTCCAGGATATTAATGCGACAGACCTGAGGTCCATTTATTCCATGAGTTTGAAAACGCTTGTACTTGTGAGAGGTCTGTCACATAATTGATTGGAATTTTTATAACGTAAATTCAACCGAAGAATTTTAATGTGACAGACCTTTGCAACACCCTATTGAGCTTGACTTTCTGACTTGTGGACACCCTGTAGAGTATAACTCGTATTCCTGCCACATTTTTATGCTTTATATGCAAGTTAATGTATTCAAGTCCAATTCAAGCTCTGTTCGGTAATTAGTAGTTTTAAGTGAATTTTTCTGCTCTAAATCACTCGGTAAGTAGACACCCGGCGGACGTAATCGTAAACAACACCTAATGACTGAGTGTCGGATGTGACAAATCACGTCTAATTTTGGGTTAAACGACAATTTGACGTCGGGTTTCCAAGAGGTGGAAATTTGTAAGACTGCAGATCATGAAATTATTATCAAAAATTTAAGGCCCTCAACAATCAAATTTCATGCTGATCTAATGCTAAGCTAAAAGGCTCTATGATGATTTCTTGATCTGCTCTACGCAGAGAATATTAGTTTAATTGTACAACGAGTTTTGTCATTGCCCAATTGATGGTCTATCAAATAAAAATACCGTTTCTAACGTCACTGCGTCAAAACGTCGTAACGTGTGACGTCACATCGTAATGCAAAACAAAAGAATTTTCATTTTACTTCTTTGTTTTTGTTTTGAGTTTTACCCTTAGTTTTTTAGGCTGAAGATCACTTTCAATTTCATTTGACAATAAGACAGTAAGAAGCATTGGCTCTGTATTTTCACCCTCAAACTTTAAATTGTTCAGTATATCCTCAAAATGCAGGATTTTAGGGGGTAAGTTGATGTTTCCAAGCAAAATTTCACTTTTTTGCCACACTTGAAAATAAAGAATATTGCGAATTATAGCAACCTTGTAAACTTGATGTTAACCATTAAATGATACTTTAGAATTAGCATTATTTCACATGACTCAGACTTGGCAACAAATGCTTCTTGGCACTGCAACAGTGTAACACTCAATTGCCCAACTAAACTCTACTCAGCTTTATTTGCAATTCTAAATAAATCCCAGGAGCTGTAATGTCAAGCCTTTAAAAAGGGCGCAAAATGCTAGATTGTATCGGAGAGTTTAAGTAACCAGTTTTACGTCTACTTGTACGTGTAAGAATAATTCCAAAATCACCAAATTCCACCTCAACGGTGAACGTAACAGTGCCGAGTAACTCCGCTGGACTACGTTCATCGTTGAGGTGGAATCTGGTGATTTTATATGACGCAATTTCTTGACACAACATTATCGTTTAACACTTCACTTTTGTAATCATACGCGTACAGGGCTGAGAACAATGTGTAAATTGAACTCTCTAATGTTTTGCTGCAATTCTATATGTTACTGGGTGAAACTAACCTTTCACCGGTAACGGTTTTACACACCAGATTTAGGTCTGAACGGCTGGAATCAGGTGTCATGACTTCTCTGCATTGGCAGACTAGTCTCCAAAGCCGACAATGTCATGAACACCATCATATTTTAGATGGTATGAATGTTGTGCTTTTAGGAGGTTACATATATAATACTTCTGAAAGTCTTAATGTCAATCCTTCAAAAAGGAGTGAACCTGTTGTATGATCTCCTGTAGATTACTCTGGGTTCTACATTGTACCTGGGTATGAATGGGAACACTAGGGTATCGGTGGGGGTACCTGGGTTCTCTTGAACCCTAGGTCTCCACACCCTAATGAATCCTTACTGCTTTTTGATAGAGAAACATGCACCAGTGTTAGGAGCCTTTATGAAAGGTACGAATGTGGTTGGGTTATCTGCCTTATATGGTAGTTACATTCTAAACTCTCACAATGTCTGACGTTACCAAATGTATCCGAGGACGAAACATTGGCGGATACAGAGCGGCGGAAGGGACGTGCCCCCTCCATTGTCCTAAATTTTCTTCATTTTTCTGGAAGTGTTTTTGGGGATAAAACAGGGGAGGATCAAGGATTTCCCATTGGGGGCGCCCAGCCCGTTGGGGGAGCCACCACTATTTTCCCAAAATTTAGTGGAAAGCCCATGAAAAGAAAGAAAATTTGGGCCATGGGAGTGGGGGGGGGGCTCATGCCGACGGTATCCCCTAGATACACCAATGCCACTCCCTCAATCGAGAAATGCTGGATGCGCTGTTCACGGCTCTTCCTTTTTGCGAACAATAAGTACTTTTGTTGGGAGTAAAAGACACAGTTTGGAATTTTATTGTAGCAAAATGAAATAAGATTCTGACCTTTCCAGCATAAGTCAAGAATCAACTCTCATTTCTTGGAAATTGTACCAATTTGGGAACAGTTGGTAACAAAGAATTGTCACGATGTGCTACACAGAACACAGTATGCCATTTTATTGCGACCCAAGCAACAGGTAGCTAAGTGATGAGTTTCTGCCGTTGAGACGCAATCCTGACACTTGGCCGCTCGCCATAAGTGTGCAGATTATGCAATTGAAGATCTAAGTAACATCCTCCTTTGAAATTGAACAGTTTTATGTTCATGTATCTGGTAAATTAAGTATTTCTTCATAATGATTCAAAAAGAGTTTTGTTGATCATGTGAAGCGTCGATCTGCTGATCCCAATAGAGAAAGCCCAATGTATTTGTTTTTGAACGAGCGCGGTCCGAATGTTATCGCAATATCGAGAATCCCAATTGATGGCCTATGGAGCATGCGTAGAGGACGGTACCTTCTAGCGCGAAATCCCATAGAGTGACAAATATATTGGATGGTTTATAACGCAAGTTCATACTTTTCCTTGCCTATGTCTGGCTTTCTCTCACTCCCTCCCCCTATGTCTGTACTGGTCCACTATCACGGCAATTAAGCAATTGCGAACTCGTTTCGGAAGAGTTACATGTATGGGATTCACTTTCTGTACAGAACTGAGGAAACATCTATCAGTGTTTTATCGGCTCATAACAATCACATATTTCCCCGTCTCCATGTAGCGATAAGCCGTCGCAATGTACATCTTGTATAGACATCATATTCTCGACTTGTAACACTTAATCTCCAAACTCTCTTTACAGACCAAACAAGCTCCATCGTGACCGGTCCTTTTTCCAGATTCTATCTTTGCTTTTCTCTGCTACCAGGAAGTTTAATGATATTAAGAAACTATTACACATCTCCTAATTTTTTGCTGCATTCAAAAATTTGTTGCATCAATATTTATACAGGTAATTCCAGTAAATAAATTTTAAGCGGGAACATTCTTGCCTAATAGGAGCCATTTTTCTTAGAGCACCTGGGATTTTCCTCCACAAATTGCCAAACAGTGTGCATGACATCATCAGTTTCTGTGATGACATCATCAGTTCTTGTGCTTACCATGGTGATCTCTGCTTTTGGAAACAGTTTTCCCACTTAAAATTTATTTTCTGGAATTACCTACGGAAATATTGATGCAACACTGAGTTTTGGCTTACAAGGTATCATTAAGGCCAGAGTATTTTTATTTGGTGCGTCATGTTTCAACGAAGGAAAAGAATAAAAACAAAATTGATTTTGCAGTATAAATATTTATGAATGATTGAATTTATAAAATAACAATTAATTTTTCTGAATATTGTTCAATGAGGCAAAGAGAAGTTACAATTTTGGTTCCTTTAACAATTCTTAAATTGTAGTGGCGGCGGGAAACGTAACCCAACAAAGAGAAAAGCTTGGCCTAAACTACACTGTGTACAAGTATCAGACTTGGCAAAACGTTTAATATGTAGACGACTTTTTTTGTGTACAGGTGCAAGTACTAATTGCGGTTCAGTGGGGTTTTATTTAAAGAACTTAGCGACATAAATCTAGGCATCCATTTGTAGAGGGTAGTTTTCCCTTTCAAGTCAAGAAAAACAGAAAAAAAGGGGTTGTGCCGGGTTATTGCAGCAAATGTCTAAACTTTCGAGGTTCCAACTGCTGTAGAATGTTTCCAAGTGTGGCAAATATCAGACTTTAAATAAAAATGGAGATATTTTGGGTGAACGTCCTATTTTCTCTACGAATGATTCAAAAACTTTCATAAATCCGCAAAACTGCATTTTACATGAAACAGGAAATTCAGTGCATGAAGTGGCCAAAACGTTTTCAAGATCTAATTTTTAAACTGAAAAATGGAGATTCGATCACCCCTTTCCTCATTTTTCCATTTTTCCAACTTTGAAAAGACACAAAATGCAAATCAGATTTGATCACCAATTTCATAATTTTTCATTTTTATGTTTTTCAAGTTTTATAGAAACATTTCATGTCTTAAAATGAATAAAAACTAATACAAAATGGAAAAACGAAGACTTCATCCATCATTTTTAGTTCCATGGAATAGATGTGAACAGAAAAACAATGAAACAGGTTATGCAATCTCCGTTTTCCATTTTGTGTCATTTAGAAGTTATATAAAAAACGGGAAAATGATGAAACGGATGATCGAATCCTCGTTTTTCCGTTTTCAGTTCAGAAAATAAACTTGAAAACGTTTTGGCTACTTCATACACGGACCCAGGAAGTTTTATGCTGTTCACAAACCAAACCAGAGCATGAATATTTTATGTGCTGGTCAGTGGATAAAATTTCCATAAGTTTTGGAACAATAGACTTTCTCTCTTAATCATCCAGCAGCAATTGAATTTCATGCTTGATTATTGAAACTCTATTGAAATAAAATTGATAGGAATTTAATGTTCTGAGAATTATTGTTCTTAAACTGTCTTAAACAGAAAATATTTTGAAGAGTTTGAAACTGATCTATGAGATGTACTGACTGACGTCACTGAGATTATACTAAGTAGCGCCTCCCCAGATCTTATGTCATACAGCACATCAATAACAGAGCTACACCTGATAATTTAAAAATCAAACTATACAAGTCTTTTTATACAGTAAGGCTGGGTGTATATAATTTATCATAATGCACAATATCGAAGAAACTTTGGGTTGTCAGCACAAAGCTTAGATAATAGTGAGATTAGGCATCAGGTTTTCATGTGCAAATCCATGAACTCTTTTTTTTTTAAAACTAAAGTACCACAGTCCTAAAGCTAAATGAAATGATTTATTTGTGATTACCTATTGTCTATTGGAATGAATTGATTGAAAATGTGACAACACAGTCTCTAGCGTCATGACGTCACAATATAATGCTTTATGACGTCATTATGTGCCGCCATTTTAGATGAGTTGTTGTCAGTTTTTCTGGCTGAGGACCAAAAGTGAATGTAATATCAGTCGGATAAGTCGGCGACGTTACGTTTGCCGCGCCGGTTGAATCTGGCGATTTCACAATTTCCAAACGTAAGAAGTTACGTAAAACGTGGTGATTAACCTTCCTAATCCACTGAATACTTAGAGTTACAGAAACTGCTGCGCTGGTAACACCCAGTTTGGATGTCTGCCTACCAAGTTGAGCTTAATGTTGATTGATGAAGGTTTTAGATGTAAACTAACCATCTTTCATTATTGTGCTATTCTCACGAAAAGACACCTAGTACAATAGGAGCATCAACGTTACATCTAGTGAAGAGATCCAGTAAACTAGTGTGGTGCATGTACAGAATGGGTCGCTACGTTTAAACCGAGGACATTTTGATTTTGTTCGCCAAATCAGAATTTTTGGAAACACTTTCGTCCCACAGACACAATACTTTTGACTTTCTGAAATAAAATCTAAGAGGGCGAAATTTATATCATTTGGGAACAATAGCGCATCAAAAGCACAGTATGAAACCCTTTTGTTTTCTCTTTTGTTCTGTACATTCCCAAATGAGCCGATGAACTGACATTTTGAATTGCAACACTCTTAAAACCAAAAGTAGAGACGCCGATCTAGGTTTTTCTTATGCGTCCCTAGCCTCGTTTTGTCTAATTTGTCTAATCTGTCTAATTAGATAGGATAAAAATTATCAAAATATATCAATTTTTAATAAGATATTGTGTTCAGTGCATGTAAACTGAACCATTTCTGGTAAAACTACCATTACCCACTGTTTGAATGTACTGAATACATGTATCATTGCCGAAATTAGCACGTTTCAGTTCTATCTAATTAGATAGATTAGACAAATTAGACAAAATAAGGCTAGGCACGAATTAAGAAAAACCTCTAATATCATCAGAAAAACACAAATGCTGAAGCATTTTACATGTAAAATCTTGTTTGGGATCCACTATTGTGTACCCCTCAGAACAATTAAGACGCGATGTACCCGACGTACACCCAGACTGTTGGGTACAATATGGGGTGTACCCAGACAGTACCCTTCAACTCAATCATGCGCCTAACTGTTGTATAGTGTGGTTTGTTGAAGAGTTCTATTGTATAAACACTTAGACACACGCACTGATACACAGGTAACAAGACGCTCCGTTACGTCATAACCTAACCTCGACTCAGGGAATGTCAATCAAAATAAAACATGGCAAAACACCCTACACGAGTGCAGATAACAAAATAGAGCTTCAGTTTCTATTGTTCTGAAATGTCGTTAACTTGAGGGAGTTTGGAATCAAGAGTTTCACATTGTATCATTGATACGAACAATAACACAGCGTGGATTCTATTGTTCCAAAATTAACAGTTTCTCCCCTGTGCAGTTCTATTGTTTACAAACACCATATCATTCTTGGTATAGAGATATTTTCAATATCATTATAAATTAAACATTTAAATACCAGTTGTGAAAGTTACCTTGAAGAGCAATGCATCTTGTGTCTGAGTCAGGTGTTCTGTTGCGACAAAAAGATAGAAAATTAAATTATGTTGTTCTAAAATAAAAACATTCTTGATGTGATAACCATAAAACATTGAGGTCATCCAGTTCCTGGTTGCTTATTTTTTCAGTCAACTTTAAAATATGTGAAACATACTTTAAATAACAGAATCAGGTTTCTATACATTTCTATTTCTAAAGCAAGATGGTGGGAAGATGACTTCCTTTAATAGAAGGCATCTTATGGGTGAAAACTTCCATGTGGCAAGGTTCAATGGTTTGACCACCGCCTGACACGAACCACATGGGAATGTAGATGTCCAAATTAGGGTATTAGCTGTAAACATTAAATTAGCTGGAGACTACAAGCTTGTTGACTACGTGTGTGGAGTTAACATTAGAGAGTTCAAGTTACACGTGTTTGTTCCGTACTGTACGTGTACCTTTAAAGTAGAGAGGTTAAGCAACACGTTTTTGTCCGTTCTTTACGTGTACGTTAAGGAAATGTTGATTTGAAACCGTAATGTCAAGCTGAGAAAGAAATCACCAGATTCCACCTCAGCAGCGAACGAAACTCTGTCGTGGTTCGTGGTTCGTGAGTGACGTAACATGTGTGACTTGACATCGCTGTAACATTAGCTGTAAACGTTAAATTAGCTGGAATACTACAGGCTAGCTGACCACATGTGCTAAATAGACATTATGTTGTAAAGGTTCTTTATCTGATTAACTAATTTCTCCTTCAATGGAGACATTTCTTATCATCCCTGTGGAAATAGACAGATTTGGGGTAGATATATGTAGGGGGTATAATAGGCTGTGTAAGATGTGAGAGATATATACATACTGAATGTAGGCTATATGTGTTTAAGATGATTGTACATTGCATGCTGTCATGCACATCCAGCATAAATACTTGTCTACAACTTCCTTATGTCTACATAGATATGGGTTTAGGTGTCATTAAAAATGTTAGTGACGTTTTAATTGTGAATCGAGAAATTTTAGGAAATAAACTTGTTAAACATATTGTTCAAATATCCAGTTAAACTGGCGTTTTCTGCTTGTATTCTTCTTTTGAAAAAAAATCCATTGTAGATGTCAAATTTATTTAAAAATTAACGTCATTTCTAACAATTTAGGAAAGTTTGAGAACAAAAGAATTCCACGATGTGCTGTTGATACAAATTCTATTGTTCTACAAGCGTAGTAATTCTCATCACTTAATTACTCTCATATTTCCCCATCCTGGTTGTCATGTTACATACCCGTGTGCACGCTACGTCGCGGTTTGGCGTTTATTTTGCTAATCGTTTCCTGCTCAGAACGATAACGTGACGTCCCCCATGATGATGAGCGCCGATCAGTCAGGGTAAATCGCGAGGCTAATAGCTTCATACGAGAAAAGAGTTTGATATTAAGATATAATCTCTGTGACAAAATCCATGAACCGCTGGATTCTGATCAAATGACTCAGAGCTTCACGCGAGAAAATGTGTAAAAACGTTTTTGGCGGCAACTATCGTAATTTCATTCTTCAGACCAGCGTGCAACCACTTTTGGGGTCACTTGTATCTCGGTTTTGGACTTTAATAACTCTGTCACTGGATTTCTAAGCCAGGGATCATCCATGATAATCCAGCGACTCTTCATGGATGATTTTTCAAGCGTTGGTGAGCAGGCACTGGTGTACAGATGCAAAATAAATGTTCTTCAAGGTTTCTAAATTACCCAAGCTAATTTTTCACTGGATCAACCTTTGACGACCTTTCTCATATTCTGAAACAATCTTGACCTAAAAAGAAGGATATTAGTGTTGTTTCAACTCTGTCACGGCCAGCATGATTCAGTACACATAAGTCATATCAGAACTTTAACAAGGTACCTTCATTGCACAAAAATCGTATGAGTTGTGCTCGTGGGGAAATATAAGGGAGTTCCCGTAAGGTACCGTGTTAAACTTCTGAAAGAATTTTTGTGTTCTGATGGGAGCTCTCTTAAATGTACTCATGTTCACATGTTCACAATCGATACGATTTTTTTAAGCAGATGATTCTTTAAACTTTGAAATTATCTACGCTGCAAAATATTGGCCAGGACCAATACCCAAATAAAAACACTGACAAAAATATAACATTTCAAGGTTTTTATTTCTTTCTGGACATTTAAAGTCATCAATCAAATACTTGTCAAAAAGATCTGAGCAAAATTCTTCAGTTAACAACCCCCTTTTCTTCTTCATTCAATAGTGACGTCAAGCTGCCCGTTTAACGTCAACTCGTACGTGTAAGAAGAAAAATAATAAAATCACCAGATTCCACTGCAGCGGCGAACGTAACGCTGCCGAGTTACTCAGATTTGCCGCTGAGGGGGAGTCTGGTGATTTCACGTGATCGGTTTAAATTACATTTTTTCACAGCACCACTTTAAACCTACACGTTACTGTACGGAGAAAACATGTAGCTTGAACTCTCTACCTGTGTCTGCCTTCTACAGGTCCATCAAACCCTTTTTTTCTTCAGAAATAAGTCATCTACCAAGATGAAATACTACCGTGTCAAGGTTGCATCAATTTGCTGAATTATCCACCAATTTTATACGTGGTAAATTACAGATTTTCCTTTCATGGTAAATATGTGAGCTATCAAAAGCTGCTTATTATAGATGTCAGATACAACGACAAAATTATTCAAATGTTCTGTTTACGTTTTGTAAAAATGAAGATTCAAGAAAGTTATTATCTCTCGTTATCTTAATCTTTCTGAGAAAATTTATGACAGGTTTTGTAACTATGAGTGTGAAAAGGTTAGCTGAATAGTTAGTTGAATTTAGTTGAATAGAATCTTCTTATTTTGAAGATGTTTAAATTTATGTTTTATAAAAATCAAGACCCAGTAATGGCTTTTGATCTTACTGAGAGTTTAGGTTTGAAGTAAACATTTGAAAAAGTTATTAAATTAGCAAAATTAAATATTCACGTTTTGAAAAGATTTCTGAAGTTACTGCGTAAAAGTTACAAAAAGTTAAATTAAATTATTTAAATTGAATCTGTTTATTTTGAAGATCTTCCCAAAATTACGCTTTCAAAAAAAAAGATACAAGAAAGTTGAAAAGGAAGGCTTATGCAAGAAACGAAAAAGTTCGAGTAAATTAGTTCAATAAAATCCACACGTTTTTGGGAAGGAATTTCAACTTACCGCGTAGACTAGTAACGTTGTGACATTTACGTGGCTTGAAGAAATTTAGCAAAAACGACGTTAACAATTTCCCAAACAGAACTTGACTGGTTTTCAGAAATACTGAGTTTAAAGGTTTTATTTGTTGAAATTTTAAGACAAAATGAGGCAAAATTAGGGTGCATAATTAAAAAATGTCAAGGGCTTCAGGAAGTTTGAAAATTTACAAGATTTCCCTATTAACAGTGCAAACTAACCAATAGGCTCCATTATAATTCACAGCGTGAAACCTCGAGGACAAAGACTAAGAGAGCCGACGGAGCCAATTGGTCAGTTGAGTTAATAGAAAAGGTTTGTAATCTGAGTTTCCAGTCGTCTTCACTTCTATAAAGGAACCCTAGAGAAAACTCACACCCTACAACAAAGACTCGTGAAAAGAGAAATATGTCCATTTGAAATTTAAGTGGCAAATTTATAAGGAATTTTTGAGCAATCACTGCACCAAATAGTCGCAAATTATAGTGTTGCCATGCTGTTAACACACCATTATGTTCCAGTGGTACAAAGTGTTGCAATTGAGTTATTTTGGACAAAATTACATTGCAATTGAGGTGGAATTGCACTAAAGGTTAATGTGAAAATGTATTTCAAAGTTCGCCGAGACTTTCATACAATTTTGGGGCCAGAGAAAATGGGCAATTGACCAAACTGTTGCTTCAGTTTATGTCCATTTAGAAATAATGTGCCTGAACTGTTGAACATGTATCAGGAAAAATAAATTATTGGCCTGAAATATAAAATAGTAAAGGATTTAGAGAAGGAGTTACAAATAAAATATTCATTATATTCAAGACAGAGAGAGAGAGAGAGACAGACAGACAGACAGACAGACAGACAGACAGATAAACAGAAAGACAGACAAACCGACGAACAGACAGATAAAAAGATAAATAGACAGAGAGACAGACATACTAGAGTATATGGAAACATATGTCTCTGATATAGACCTAATTTGTATCTCTGCACTTTTTGCCAACAGAACACTTAGTTCTGAGGGAGGATCCTTTTCAACAATATCTTGAAACATTTGAGGTATGAACTGCAAAGGTGATGGGCAAAGTAAAAACCCACAATGAAATACCAACATGCCATACCCCATTGTACCACACCACCATTCTAACGTCAAAATGAACCAAGATGATATTTCATGCTCATTGTGGTCTATTTATGAAATATTCATCTCTTCTGTCCTAATCCTTAACTTTGTGAAACTTGAGATTTTTAAGTAGGACTAAGTTATTACTATATAAAGGATGGTAATTTATTTTCTATTGTGAACCTGCACTTTTGTGTGAATTTGAGACTTTTTGCTCAAGCATGAGATGTTTTGTGTTTGACTAGTAAAATGTTAGCAGACTTTAATACATTGTGAGATTTTGGTTATTCGAAGATGAAAACTGACTGGGATGGGCAGGTCAACGTAAACATGACATCTTATATCAGAAATCTAAAAGTGAGTTTTCAAAACTTTCACTCTCTTTTGAAACGGAATGTGGATGATATTCAATATTGTGCACCTGGTCAGTTTGCTGTGTAAAGACGTTAAGAGATGCTTCAAAAACACACTATAGTTTGCACCTATTTATTTTCTCTTTAAATACTACAATTTGGTTCAGTTCAATATGAAATTTTAACCTAAGAGCTGTTGAAGTTTAGGCAATAGAATTTGAGCTGTGTTTTATGTGTATCAATAACACCGCGTGGAATTCTATTGTTTCTCATACTTTCCCAAATTTCAGGAACTGAAAATTCAATAACAAATTTTAACGTTTTCTGATGTTTTTTTAATTTTCGTCAACATGCCTCAACACAGCCACATTGTGTTGTTGGTTTTTGGCTCATTTGGCATAATTGCCAAAGAGCTTATAGAATCATGAATTGTCCGTCGTTATTAACTTATATTGCTGTGACCTTTATTCTTAATTGGCAGCCATATTTGTTTTTTCTTTAAACCCTACTCAAGGACAGACAGTTGATGAGACAAACTTCATATTTGGCAGTCTTATGCATCTACATACTCTTTTCTTTCCTGTAAAAATTATATAGATGCCACCTATATTTCTGGTTTGGCAGCCATATTTGTGTTTTTCCATAGATGATACATTTGGATCTGATCTTAGACACTTTATCTGTATCCATGTGATAGTGTAACCTTAGTTTCTTAGATTTATGATATTGCCAAATGAGCTCAGGTCCATCTGGACCTATTTTTATAAACTTCAGTGATAGAAACGAAATGTTTGTCAAATTCTTTTGGGAAGAATATGAGTGCTTTGTGCCAAAATAGATCTAAATATGACAGTCAGGAATTTCATGTGAATCAGTCTTCATAGTCAAGGTTACAAATATGATGACCATTTGATGTTGACTTTAACCCAGAGATGTGGACTGACTGTAGAAAAGCGAATGAGTTTACTCGAGTAGAAAGTCAATCTATTTCATGTATAAAATACATTCGCATTCGTGATCTAAAGAGTTACTTTGAAGGAATAGCGAGATGAAGTAACATGATTGACATTAAAATACGTCAATTAGTTGTTTGCCTTTTCAGCAGAAAGTTTGAAGCTAAGAAAGTTTTATAAATTCCGAGGAAATTTAAGTGTTTGTGTTTGCGGTATTTGTGTTCGTCTTTAAAGCACAACGTAGAATTCTTTTGTTCCTAAACAAACATGATTTCTCGAGCTGACGTCAATGCGATGATTTCTTAATATGACGTAACGATGCAAATCAAAACTATGACAGCACGCAAGTGAGTAAGCACTCTGGCTTTGGAACCCATGGCAACAGTCGCCGCACATCCGAAACAGGGGTACCAGTGTCCAATAAAATGGGCCTCATTCCATAAAACTTTGAAATCAAGCTCTCAACCTCCCTGACCTCTGTTGACTAACCACAAACCTGATATAAATCCTGGTGGAAAAAGCATGTATTGCACCAGACGTGACCCTCAGGATCACCGCTCACATGCAAGTAAGAGTGCAGGCGAGAGATCCACCCAGGATTTGAAACCCACGGGGAGGGTCATACGAAGTCCAAAACAGGGGTAATCAGTGGCCCCACAAATGGACCCTGGTCCAATAAAAACTTTAAAATAAAATAAAAAGATATTAATTCCGTTCAATTAGGGCCTTGAACATTCCCGCCCTATTCTCATTCATCAATCAAGAAACATCATTCAAAATTATATTTCTTCGGTTGGTGATGTTTTTACCAAAGTATCATTCCACCCAGGCTATTTATTTCTATTTAATGTTTAATTAATTTAGGCACAAAGTTCAAAAGTAGTGATCAAAAAGTCAAGAGCGCCAAACTACAACAGTCTAAGGGTAAATTACAATGGAAAGTGAGTTTATATATTGTCCAGTGACCTTTTTGTCGGGGCATTATACCCTAGGGGTGTTTTGATTTGGATCTATAGATTGAGCCCCTGTGGTTTTTGTGAGGGTGATAACTCATCCCAAGCATTCATTATAACTATCTGCTTATATTGCTTTTCACCAACACCATTATTAGGTGCGCAGACTATCATTGATCATACACGTGATATCTAGTAGTGTGTAAGATGCAGTGTAGCACGAAATAAACGAGTTGGAAATGATTTATAATTGACAGTCTATCAAATGTGACGACACTGTTTCTTGTGTCATGGCGTGATATAACGTTATATTTTATGACGTCACAATGTAAATAACAGGACGTGACATCGGCTCTAGTCCTTGGCGTATGAAAGTGCAACATGGGATGAATTGATGCTAGAATTTTAAGCTCAATATCTGGCAGTCTCATAGTTCGCGTGAAAAGAACAGCATGAATATAAGCCCATGGCTTATGGGTATGAAAGTATGCCTTTGTATTGAACCAACGATTGCGTGTATGCACAGTGCATACTTAAAAATGTAACAAATTATATTGTACAAATGTATTTTTCCTCCATCTAAGTTTCAAAATGTATTATTTAAGACAAAATTTTTTTTTAGGTATTTTATTGAAGACAATGATCTTTTATTTAGCACATATTTGTCAATTTTGTCAGTGACTCCGGAAATTTTGTTATAAGCCTGTGGGCCTATAAATGTGAATTATTTCACATCTATAAGCACATGGGCTTCTAAATAGGGGGGACTTCTTTACGTGAAAATCTGGTGTAGTATCAATGGCACCAATGCTTGAAAAAGGATGTGGGTCAGAGATTTGGCTCATTAAGTCCCTGGCTTTACAACCCAGGCCAGAACAGGGGCACCAGTAGCCTCACAAATTGCTTGAGCACCGGTCTGAGAAAGGGTCTGTGATTGACTTTTAAGAAGAGTTTGCAGTTATTATACAATTGCCTATCGTCTATCTAATGTGACAACACTGTTTCTAGTGTCATGGCGTCATGTAACGTTATATTTTATTACGTTATTATATGGATAAAATGACGTAACAACGGCGCT
Organism: Haplosyllis anthogorgicola; assembly: GCA_038406195.1. NCBI lineage: Eukaryota > Metazoa > Annelida > Polychaeta > Phyllodocida > Syllidae > Haplosyllis > Haplosyllis anthogorgicola. The sequence goes on from JBCAUI010276633.1 coordinate 23,432, forward strand.
ACTTCTTGGTCTTCGAAAGTGGAAAGTGGGATGAACTGATGTCGGTTGTTTAGGCTGAAGACCACGTAGAAGACCACGATTTCATTTGACAGTATGATGGTGACACGATGATCATTACACCAAATGAAAACTACAAATGTGTAAAGCGCTTTTAAAGTGTAAAATTGGTAGCAGGAAATGTTGAAGGCACAGGAATGAGTGTGGATTTCTTACATAGGAAGTATGTTGTGCCTGTTCTAATCACTTCGATGTGTTAACTCACACTTAGGTTGGGTGAGTTCTTTGCTGGGTTTAAGGCTGCAACTCCCTTTGGCCAGCAGTATTTTCCTAAAAGAACAAGGATGTTAATTTTTGTCATTTTTGCAAAAGGTACAAGAAAGAAGAGAACACGGCCATCTGTTTTCAACTAATTATGGCCTTGTGGTTTTCAGGGTCTTTTCCTGCACCATTGTATTTGCACAGTGTTTGGTGACGTCTGTGTTTACTTTGCTATTTTACGACATCGTGTATATTACTTAGTTTTACGACATTGTTGTGGGATTTTATAAAACATTCCTGCTAGGTTTTTTACAACATTCCTACTAGGTTTTATACACGGAGCGTGACACAAAACGTGACATGGAGCGTGATTCCTAAAGCAAACCAACACACTTCAAAAACAGCTGGGGAAGACGCGCGTTTGTTCTCAAGACAATTAAAAAGAAATCCAAATATAGACATAGAACCAGGGACTGAAATACCAACATTTCTTTTGGAATATAATTGTCATAAATCTCATCTCATGAAAACACACTCAATTTTGAGACGTTTTAGACAATGACATTCCATGCCTAGTGTTGTGATGCATAAAGTATCGAATTCTATTGTTCCAACTCAGCATTTTGGTCAGTGTATGAAGTGGCAAAAACGTTTTCAAGTTATAATTTTTAAACTGAAAAACGGAGATTCGACCACCCATTTCTTCGTTTTTCCGGGATTTTTTCTAACTTTGAAAAGACACAAAACAGAAATCAGAGATTTGATCACCAATTACATAATGTTTCTTTATTATGTTTTCAAGTTTTACAGAAAAATTTATGTCTTAAAATGAATAAAAACATATACAAAATGGATAAATGAAGACTTCATTCATCATTTTTAGTCCCTTGGAACAGAACAAGGTAAACCAGTTATGCAATCTCCGTTTTCCATTTTGTGTCATTTAGAAGTTATGTTAAAAATGGGAAAACAATGAAACGGGTGATCGAATCCCCGTTTTTCCGTTTTCAGTTCAGAAAATAAACTTGAAAACGTTTTGGCCACTTCAGACACAGACCCATTCATCTTCTGTTTTAAAGTTTGTATTCACCTTTATTGTATCTTCATTAATACAGCATCTTAAACGTCAAATGTAGAGGCTGACAATTTTATCAGCACTCTGTGCTTTTATGGAATTCTTTAGTTCTCAAACCTTCTCCAATAGATAGAAATTTCTCGAACTGTACTCAGACGACCAAATTTTTTGCTCTCAGAAATGATATATTTAGTTCTGAGTGATTGGAAAATGTAGAATCAAGGTCACATTAAAAACCTACATTTAATCTCAATTTTAAGCCTTCACTTCTCTCTATGTAAGTTTCAGTGTTTTACACGTTCATGTCGTTTTTTCTCTCATCTATTGTAACGCAATACTGTTCTCTCTCTGTCCTATTGAGGTAAGAAATGAAGTTAAACATCTCGAGCGGCTCGGACAATAGCTTCTGTTGTCCTCTGGAATTCTAATGGGACATCTCTCCCATTGAGAGAAATAGAGGTTAAATAGAAGGGTCAAGCTACACGTTTTCTCCGCATTCGTTTAAAATGGTGAAATTAAAGCAGTAATGTTAAACAATGGAAATACGCCAGATTCTATTTCATCGTCAAACGTAACGCCGCCGAGTAACTCACAGGCGTTACGTTTGACGATGAGGTGGAATTTGGTGATTTCAGAGTTAATCTCAGACGTATCACCTGACGTAAGAACGTGGCGCTTAACATCCCTGTTGAGAAATAGAGGTTAAACGGCAACATCTGAGGAGAATGTACACATGTGTATTCGAGGCTAAACTTTCGTTCAATTTTAGCAAAAGTTAGATTGTGAATGGATTAAAGAAGTGAAGGGTGATCCGTTTATTTTAAATGTGTGTTTTTCAAATGAAATAGTAGGAAAATTTGTAGGATTCTGACTTAGATTGTTGATTTGTAACCTAAGCAACTGACCTGCAAAGGCTTTTAAGCCAATTTCCTTCCAAATGCAAATGGAAGAATAACATATTGGATAAATCTTAAAATTAAAAAAAAATTAAAATTTAACATAAAAGTGAGATTGCGATAGTGTTTCATGTGTAACCTAAAGAACGCAAGGATTTATTAGACAATTGCAGAGTCAAATAGACAAATGCAGAGTCAAATAGAAGTGTGATTTGGTATAACATATTGGATTCCATGGATTTAAACTTCTCTGTTTGGTGATTTGAAATAACAGTTACTTCTGCCAATGTAAACAGTTTTGAAATGCTCTGAAATGTGAGCTCAGTGGATACACCTGCCACAATGCATCAATGTCATCTGGATTATCATGAATTTCCTTAAATAGTCAAATAATATTAAGTGGTGATTTCAATACCAAAAAGACCGTGCATTTAATATTTTGGATAGTGCTACAAATAATACGAGGTGGTGATTTTAATGTCATAATAACCAAGCACTAGGTGGGAATTGCAGACATCAGATTCCAACATGTCAAAACCCAAGGCGGAGAAAAGCGACAAGGTATTGGTGTTTATTCGTATTTTACATCTGATACCTGAAATTTATATTTATTTGCTTTTAATTTGAGTCAAATTTGAACTGTCAGACCAGAAAATGGCAAAAAATGTCCTAATTCTAAATCAATAGTTGTATATAAGTAGTGCTTAAGGGGCTTGCGGGTAGTGGTCGCAATCGATAATAATCAAAAATCGATAACAAGGAAAGCGAGATAGCTGGGATAAAAAAAACCATGACATTTCTTGACTGTTGATCAAAAGCAACAGAGGATAAAATGTCTGTTCAGCTCTTCATTTTGGGAAAAATATGTACTTCTGTTTGAGTGAAAGACACAGCATGGAATTCTATTGTTCACAGTTTCAGGAATGAATTCACACTTGTTTCTAGATCATTTATAACAGTTTTGGTGACAAAATGAAATCTGGATTTTAAATGTGTTATTTTTTCCATTTTTAAAATTTTTTTTTTTTTTGCCAGTTTGGTGTCACATTGTGTTTAAATTTTTTCAAATGGATTTATAATCGACTAGGCTCTCCAGTTATTTTATAGATCAAATTCATTAATAGATAAAACGATTATCGACATAATGTTGCAAGCCCTACTCTAGGGGGCACGTGGGCTATTGACAACAGTTATAAGATCGAGTTACCTGGGTTACAAGGGCTTCTATTAAACCTTAATACCTACAGCTGGAAGGTGAATCATGTGATGGGCAAAAAGTACGGGATTTATACTGACATGTGTCTTTATTATATCCAGGCAACGTGAATTATTGGAAAGTTTGTCAAGTTAGCCATTATTAGTTTGTAAAAAGTTTTGTTCTTTCTACAATTTTCTTCTATTGTTTTCAAGATTTTTTTTCATACATAAACATCTCGTGTTATGAGATTAAGGAACCACATTACAAATATTCAGATCAGGTACAAGAGGGAGCATTTTAAATTTCTAATAATTTAAATTCCCTGGTGCACCAAACACATCACGCACACGCTGTGCAGTATGTCCTCTGTTACATACTGATAGACATATAAACTGATGAGTTCGTAATGTAAGTGACAAGCTGATGTAATGACGTCACGGTTTCCATGTTAGTGCGTTACCATAGTGACAACTCACGCTCTCCTCACGCCCATGTGCCTTATGGCGGATAGAGGTACAATAGTGAATGATGATTCTACATGAGGCTACATGTGGTAGACTGTGTCCAACAGATGCGATGCTAAGATAAACCCCGTTTCCTTGAAGAGTGTGAAACTTGAGGAAATTCCATACATATCATTCATTTGTACATATTATTCATTTGTAGAATTCTAATATATTTTGTTTTAACCAATGTTGTGAACTTAACCCATTATACTTGGGCACTGGTACTCTATGTTTCAGACTTGAGTTGACTTCAAATATGGGTGGATCTGCTCAAGGGATTTATCCAGTGAAACATCAGTTTCATGGATCATTTTCAATTTTAACTTCTACCTTGTTCTGGATGAATTGGGTTGTAATACTTTGGGTTTTTAAGTTAGGGTGGATGTGCCACCTGCATTGGCGGATTGAGGGGGGCAGGAGGCACCACCCCATCCCATGGCCGAATTTTCTTCATTTTCATGCACTTTTCTCCGATATATGGGTGAAATAGGTGAAAATTGGTTTGGCGCCATCCCCTCCTCCTACGGGCCGGGCGCCCCTCCTGTGCCATGCTCCTCAAAGTAATAGACTTGTTCAAGTATCCAAGATACATGTTTACAAGATAATCTCTGAGTTTCCAGCCTCTTGTACAATCTGTCCCGACAAGCGAGAGGACACGAGGCTCCTGACAGTCTGAGCGTGTGCGCCTCCTCACAGACAGGGGTCTGTGCTGTAAGACAGGTGACGCAAAAAGTACAGTTATGTAAGGTGTTGTCAACAAGTCTCTGCTGAATCCCTGGATTTTAAGTGCTTTTAAATGGTGTTTTTGATACTTGGAACTGTTAGCTGTTATACGTGTAAAGTTTGGAGGGCCTTATGCCCGTCTGTCTCAATATGTGTCCAGTTACTGAAATTTGATTTCATTTTGTCACAATAGAATCCCACGTTGTTTCTGTAAAAAGACTAGAACGAGTGTTCCTAGACTTCGGATATAATTTATTAACTCTGGTACAAAATACATGTAGTCTCATGAAAGGTGCAAGTTGAACTGATAAAGTAATTAAAGATAGCTACTAATGATGCTAATGTGTAACTCTAATTAACCAATAGGATAGTCTCTAGACTGTCACATGACCGCTTGTGGTGGGAAGCCTATGGTGCCCCTGGTGTTAACTCTAACTGCAGTCTCTAGACTACAGCACTCCTGGTGGTAACTTTAATCGAAGTCTCAAGTCCTTTGACAGTTTCCTGCACGTGAACAAAAACATCTTTTGTTTCCATCATGAACAAAACAACAAAACAAAAATGTGTTTTCTTCAAGCACACAAGAACAGAGCGCATTTTCATTGTCACTGATTTCCTGAGATGCAAATCAAGAAATTCCTATTGAAATTTAAGGGTACAGAACAAAAAAGGAAACAAAAGAATTCCATGCTGTGCTTTTGGATTTTTGCTCTAAACTTTTAATAAGTATTTCTTGATTTGATGAAGTTACTGACTGTGGGTCAGGGATGTAATTCCGCAGCTTCGCGCTCACCACAGACATCATATTAGCTCCGCTCTAATCCTTCGATTAACCTTTGTTGGTACAAATAGACAAACTCACACAGAAACAAATCATTTCTAACCCAAAAACTGTGTCATCAAAACATGTGCAGGTGATAAAACTAAACAAGTGTCAGAGAGATATTTACGGTTAATGGTTTGTGTATTAAGAGACGGTGTTATGTAACTTAATACACAACGTGTCCATGGTAACGTATTTACGTTCTAAATCTTCGCTTTTAAGAGATTTTAAACGCATAAATTCGGATTAGGCAGCTGATGTGTTAATAACATCTCAGGTGATGAATGAAAAATATTCATACTGATTGTTTTGATGAGTAGAAGAATTCATGTCAATCCGATAGATTTACCGTAATCGCTATCGGATTGACATGAATTCTTCTACTCATCAAAACAAAACGTCCGAGAGGAATCTATTTCATCTAATACTGATTGTTATTTATAAATTCCAAGAAGGACTCCACTTTTTTCTGACTTTTCTCTTTTTTAACTTTCCTTGTTGAGGTACTGGTATTGTGATTTGGATTTGTAACTCCTGTCTTTGCATTGAATTTAGAATTTTTGAGTGTTGTTGTGAACACTGGATTTCTCTACCACGTTGTACATACTATGGTGAATAGGTTTTTGCAGACATGGAGATGACAATGACAATTTTAACCCTTGTGCCTTTTCTGTTTACTTCACGTGCATTGTTCCAGTCCCAGTTTTACAGAAGTCAATGTAAAAAATGCAATGAAAGAAATTTCTGGTTCATTTGGCATAAATGCCAAAGAGCCTATAGAATCATGAATTGTCCGTCGTCCGTCGTCTGTCGTTGACATTGTCGTCGTCGTTGTCTGTGTGCAGTTACCCTGAGCACACTGTTGATCATAGAGACTTCATATTTTGCACACATATGCACATATGTCCTCCCTCCATGCACAACAAATATTATGTCAATGTAACATATATTCTTAAATTGGCAGCCATATTTGTTTT
>JBCAUI010276634.1:0-15835 GCA_038406195.1 Haplosyllis anthogorgicola
TCCCATAGAGAATGCATGGTAAAACATCACAAGTGTCAAAACCCTACTTCTCTTCATCATAATCACCCCATATTCACCCAGCATACTCACAGGGGTCGTGTAGTTAAGGCAAAAATTCGAATTTTGTATTCACACAGCACACTCACAGGGGTCGTGTAGTTATGGCAAAAATTCAAATTATTTTATTTTTTTATTTTAAGGTGGTTTTCTGGGGCGGTGGGGGCCCCCCCCTAGCTACAGGGTGGTGGGAGCCCTTGTCAAAATTTTTTTCAAAATATGCGGTTTATGATATAAATCAAAATGCCGTTGAGTTCATTTCACAGGGTTTTGGAGGAAAATATTAAAAGGTGCCCCCTCATACCACTTGAAGGTTCCGGGCCTCTGTATCCGCCCCTGCCTCTATGGGCCATAAGACTCAATAAAATTTTATGCGGAGAGGATCGTAGAGAAGAGGAGAATAAAGTGGCAAATAGTGAACAGATAAAGCACGAGTGCACAGCATTAGGGGTTTTGCTTTATTCGTACCTAGCCTTATTTTGTCTAATCTGTCTAATTAAATAGAATTGAAAAGTGCTAATTTCGACAATGGTACAAGTGCTAATTTCGACAATGGTACATAGATTTAGTACATTCAAACAGTATAATGTGGTAGTTTTACTGGAAATGGTTTAATTTACATGTACATGCACTGAACATAATGTCATAAAAAATTGTATATTTTGGTACATTTTCATCCTATTTAATTAGACAGATTAGACAAACGAGTTGATCAGAGATCAAGGCCCCAGCTCGTCCCCCATCACTGGGGGCGGGCGGCAAGTATTCCAGAAGTCCAGAATATCGATTTTACAAAAACGGAGATTGTGCGACAACCGCTCGACGTAGAGACTCAAAAGAATTTCGGACCGTTGGAAGGGGCACACTCTGGCGGCGTCCCCCTTGGATCTACCAATGAGAGGGATGAAGCTCTCTGTTTTGACCAGATGGCTCAATTGTTTTCTTGGCAGCCGTTACAGCTTTCTGAAACAAGAACCCACCCACCCCGGCTAGATTCAAGCTGGACGAATTAGAGCCGAATCGCACAGAGTAAAGTTATCCTGAACTGAGTAGAGTCAAGCCAGACATGGTACCGTCAAGCCAGACAGATTGGAGTCAAAACATTTCAGATCATTTTAGACACTTTCTGGGGTGTTGGACCTTAAAAATTGTTGGTATACGGCATGAGGGTCTGTACACCGACAGGTCATCCCTCGCTTGTGCTGCCGCGGAACTAGCAAAGTTAAAACATTTTAAGAGAATGCACGCACAAGTTCTGTATCCAAACAGCTGCATTTAAAACCATTATTCCCCTGCCTTGTGAGAACACCTGTTTTCTAAGGAGAATTTCAAAACAAATTTTACTGACCGCGTAATTACTTTTCATTGACACGTTTTCTCTTCAATTTTAGGAGTAAAGAATCTTTCGTAAACTGTCATGGAGGCCTAGAAGTCAACAGAACTTATCTGTCAATGTATTTGCGGCTTAAAAAGTAACCATACAGACAAACTCCCGTGTGAACCCGATAGTGATTCGGACACAGCATATTTTAATCCATTTACGATCAACTGTATTGACATTTTTCACAAGAATGTTTTTCACCCTTAGGCCCACTGTCCACTTTACAAAATAATATAACACAAGACATTTCAAAAATAGGTCCAGATGGACCGGAGCTCATTTGGCATTATCATAAACAAACTGGAAATAAAGGTGGGATGAATATAATTTTTACAGGAACTAAAAAGGGTATGTAGGTGCATAAGGCTGTCAAATATGAAGTCTGTATCATCCACTGTATTTTTGCTAGGCTTTGAGATAGGATATAGGTGCATATTTGTGTAAGATATGAAGTCTCTATAATCAATAGTGTGCTCAGGGTAGCTGTGCACAGACAACACCAACGCAGGATGACGACGACAGCGGATGACGACTACGGACGGGACAATTCATGATTCAAAAGGCTCTTTGGCAATTATGCCAAATGCGCCAAATAGTGAAGGCTGACCTTGAAATGTCATAAAGCTTCCAGTGACCTTGATCTACATTTTGACTTTCACCTAATTTATTTATCATATCACATTAAGTGAAATTGTCAACTAAGATTTAAAATTTTATTGCTCAGACTTGACTTAACCCAATATATATCCTTTCTTCCAATTTCAGGTTTTCCAGAGCTGTTGTGAACCCTGCAGGTTAATGCTTAAGCCTTTACAAGGTGACCACGCTCAGGTTACATTTTCTGTGTTTCCCATTTTCGCAACCTTTCTCCTGTGTTCTTTCTTTTAAAACATGTTTTTAACATGTAAATGGCCACTTGCAGCTACATTTTCCTACCTTTTATTGCATAGAAAATTTTAGTTTGAACTAAAAGCTGCAATAAATGCTAAGTTTGTGATCAAGGTTGGGAAATTTGGGAAAACACGTTGAGCCAGACCAGAAAAAATGCGGGTACAGAAACCAATAAAGGGGTCGTTTACTATCAGATATTTCGGTTTTGCAGGAACATTGGAAATTTCCCGTTCTAAAAAAATTCCCGTGTTGTAACTAAATTCCGTGTTTTTCGTCTGCAAAAACTTAATACTCTATTTTCAGGTTGTCGTTGTGCCACGGCCACCGTTTTACTGTTAATAACTTCATTATCCTCCCACGTGCGATCTTATTACGCTATTATTACATTACATTGATGCCATGCACTTTTTATTATCACAAACGGCTGCTATCAAACATCCATGTGCATAAATATATTTTTATACTAAAAACATATTATTCTCATTTCCTCGGAGTATTTGACGAAACATTACTTCAAAGGAATGATGTGCATTACATTTTTTTTTAACCAACACCTGTTGTCATGAATAAAATCGTTAAAATATTAAGAAGCATCAAAATCTCTAGGATTGATATCATTGTCCAACCCTAAATTCCTCTCAACCTAATCGATTAAATTCAAAACCATTTACTTTACACAAACATCTGTTCAGGATTTATGTTACAACGACATGAAGGACAATGGACAAACAGCGTTACGTAACCGAAAAATTTATTTGGTGAAAAAATAATAAGCACTACATGTATATCACAAAACAATCTTGCATACCACTGTTCGATCAAATAATGTGCAATTTTATTCAACAGATCTTTTCCGTGAAAATCAGGAATATATCATAAGAACTAACGTAATGTTTATTTCATGAAAAGTCCGCAGAAAACACAGGTGCTGAGATAAAGTGTCTCTTATTTCTGTAGCTAGCAAGACTATCCTTTAAGCGATGACATTCCAGCTCTCATGATTTCGTCCACCAACAGTAAATTACTGGCTATTACAGTGCTGCAAGAAAATTAAATTGAATTTTAGGGCAGTTTTATAATGACCGAAACTTTTTATTGAGAGGATCGTTTTCATATCCAGTCATAATTGCATATCGCTCTGTGTACTTCGATATGGCAGTTTAGTTAATAACCCGTAAGATAACTTCCTGGTACTTTCAATTAATATAAATGTGCGAAATTTGGTTCCAGCGTATGCATTTATTAGATGACATAAATTTGAATGTGGTTTGCCAAAAGACGATCCCTCATATTGCTCATCTCAGACGGAAACCCTTTTAAATTATTCATCATTTGCAATTGATTCAAGATAGCCCATGTAAACGTGCTTACCACGAATGCAAAAGTTGTCTCTTCACCCTATAATTGTCTACTATGCCTTGATCTTGTGGTATCAATGCTTCACCTGAAAATAAAGCAATGTTGCAAAATTTAACACTCGAGTGCATTTTCTTGCAGTGACATTCAAGCACTTAGTAAAATATTCATGTGACGATTCTAGTGGAATTGCATCTTACTTCACAATTCATTCATGCCATAGTGAATGCAACCTTAATGTGTTTGTTACTTGATTCAGTCCCAAGATATTTTCGTTCATTGCTGGATGATCTAATCATGCCACTTTTTGTAGTAAACATTCAGAAATACCTCAGTCTATCAACTGGGTACAAAACAGATCTCACTTAATTTAACAGTAGAAAAACACCTGTCTGAATTCTTCACAAAACTCAACCGAGTATCTCTCAAAAGAATGACTGGCAATTAATCTCATTTGAATGCACTGCTTACCAGATGAAATATCTAGTCCTACAGCTTGACCCGCTGATGCATACTCTTCTTGTAATTTTACTATTGTTTCTTGGGCATCTAAACCGGAATTAACCGCGAGTGTCTTGGGGATAACCAACAGAGAATCTGCATATGCTTGCACACCTGTTGAACAAGGACATTTTCGGTGATAATCGTTTTCGCATTGGTGAGATTGATGCCTGCACGTTTAATATGCGAAATTTCTAATTTAAGTAAATTTTCGCGCAAACACGGGAATTTAAGTAGAACGTGACGTTGCTTAAGTGTAAAGATAATTCCAATTACAAATAATTTCAAGTTAAAATTGTTTATGAAATTTCAAAATATGTTAAGAACTTTTATATTGTAATATGAAGTTATAATATATTTGTAACCCCACAAGTGATCTCTATTATCCTCACTACTAAGCTCTGAGGTGAATCCTCCTCGTCTGATGTAGGCCTTTTTTTTTTTACTTAAAAGCATGTGTAGGACCGGTTGCTGTCACCTAGTTTATTCTAAATCAAAAGTTGATTCTTACCTAATCTAGCACGTCCCTTCACGGTTTCTTTGTGTTTAACTAGAGCTGCATGAGCTGCAATTTCAAAGGCACCTGCTCCGGGTACTATGCAATCTACAACCACAAAAACATCAAATTTCAGAACGCTTCAGAACCAAAAAAAAAAACCCAGAACAAAACAAAACAGAACAAGGAGATAACCTATCGGTGTACCGGGCTTCATGCCGCCATTTTGTCTGTCATGTGACGTCCTTGGCACCTTGCCAGAAACTTTCAGAAATCAGGTCAGAAACCAACGCAAAAATCTCGTGAAAACAGAAAGCTGAATGCCCGATAGAGGGCATTCAGCTAAAAAAAAAGAAGCAAATATTCTCTCAACTAATTGTAAATGTAATTGCAGCAATAAACAGGTTAAACTGACTTACTATCTTCAATAGCATTTTTCACGGCCCTCAGACCGTCGTGAATAGCATCCTTGATCTGAACAAGTGTGTGTTTATTTGGTCCCTTCAGCAGTAGTGTGACTGACAAGGGGTTGGCACACTCTTCTACAAATGTGTACTTATCTTCTCCCTAAATACAGAGTAAACTTAAATGTCTTTCATTTTATAAATTGCTGGTAATTTTCATCTATACGATTAACATTGCTGGACAGCCATGTCCGTAAGTTATGACACGGCCCAAAATAATTTCCCATGCACCCAAAGGCTGCAGCTTCTGAGTTGTACAATTATGTGGCATGCCGACTGTGTCAGCTTGCAAGCTGCATGCGGTACGGAGTAGCATATTCATGTTTTTACCAATACAATACAGTTTATTATACATGGCACTGGAGTGCCCACTTTTCTAGCACTGTCATTGGTCCAAATACATTTTTTTCTTGGTTGACAAAACTGTTTATTTTGGATTTTTAATGATTTAAGCTTTCGAATTGGATAAAAACACATTTTCACAAATAAACTGATTTATTTGGAAACCCAAATAAACTCACATCCAAATCTAGATGCAACCGACTCTCTGATTGGCTGGTGCAAAATTCACCAGCCAATCAGAAAGTGTGTAGCAATGGGCTTATGACATCATAGGGATTTCCCTATTGTTTACAATTTACAAAGTAGAAATCTTTCACTTTATTTTCTTGTTTCAAAATGATTTTTCATATATAATAAACATATTATTATAAGTTTTAATCAGGAATAAACCCTTTGGCCCTTCAGCGAATAAGCACAAAGTTTACCCTTCAGGGGCTAAAACAGTTTATTATTTTTGGCACTTAAGTGCCCACTTTTCTGGGACTGTCATTGGTTCAGGCATATTTTATTCTTGTCAACAAAACTGTTTATTTGGGATTTGACATGATTTTAGCCTCTCTAATTGGATAAAAACAAACTTCCCCAAATAAAGTTTTATTTGGGATCCCAAATAAACTCATAGGAAAATCAAGATGTAACAGACTGATTGGCTGGTGCAAAATTTACCAGCCAATCAGAAGGTGTGTAGCTATGAGCCTATGACTTCATAAGGATTTCCCAAGGGATTCCCCTATTGTTTACAATTTACAAAATTAAAAGCATGTACTTTATTTTCTTATTTTTAAATGAATTTTCAGATATAATAAACATATTATTATGAGTTTTAATCAGGAATAAACAGTTTTACCCCTTTCAGGAAATAAACACAAAGTTTATCCTTCAGGGGCTAAAACAGTTTGTTCCTTCATAAAACTCATGATAATGTGAGTATATTCACATTCCCATTTAAGATATAAACCCAAGCTTACCAGCACTGTTTCATAAACAAGCCCGGCATGTCCCAAAACTTCTGGTGTCAAATCTTCGACAGAATTCATTGCCATCCCACCACAAGCAAGAGTCAGCCGTTCCATGTTCCTACGCTTGGCTCTTCGCAAGGCTATGATGCCTTCCTTTGCCAAGAAGTCGAGCGACAGCGGATCAATGCCCTAGAAATGTACAAGGATGCACTTGTGTTTTATACTACGCGTTTCTGCTTTCAATAATTATCGCTGACGGAAGTCCCTTGATTTAACTTTTCCAGTAGTTTCCTTGTTTGTGTTTTAAAAACATGTTAACTGTTTATCAGTTAAATATGGACACCGATGCGAGCCAACGACAAATTGTAAGTACTACGAACACGTGAATATAAACTGATCATCATAACATTTTATTGACATTTTTTATAGCATTTTGGTAAATTTGAAAAACCCTTAATTTTTCCAGGACCTGAAATTTTCCACAACCGTTCAGAATTTCCAGTGGTGTTATGAACTATTGAACAAGTAAGACCATAAGCGAAATCATACATTTTGGTTAATGACGACGAACCCTTTATTATTTCCTTCACACACCTTCTTAATTCTACGATTTTCTGCACTCGGGCGTCAATGAAGGCTCTTTCAGCTTGTACCAGCTTTTCTCTCTCTGAAGCACTCTTGTAAAAGAATCCCGAATTTACTTCTCTGCAAAGAGAAAAAACAGAATAATTAAATACAAATGTGTATATCTTTTCTTCACAATCTCGGTGTACAGAATCTCTCCGTCGTTCAATTTCCATGATTTTCCATGTTGTAATTTCTTAAAAACTATATGCAACTCTTGAAACACATGCATATCAAACGGTTGTCACCAATAAACACCTCTGGATAGCTATTCAATTATTCTTGAACCGTTATTCTGAAATTTTATCCTAATTTCTTTGGCACCACAATTAATTATCTTTAGTTGATCTGGTGGCTCCCCCTCACAAGTAGAACGAGAATTATCCTAACGGCTAAAGAGTCCATCGCTGGAATGAACAAGTTTGAACAGAGTCCACTGCCATGCACCCTGACCCTTCCCATCTGACAGGTTCCCGGTGCTTTTTTTGAGCTCATGGGCGTTTTAGGTTACCCATCACAGAAGTCTATCGACGCATGCGCGATAGACTAATGATACAGTACAAATAAAAGGGCTTGAGTAGAAAAACGAAATTATACAGTGCATTTAATATGTTTGCAACACGAGAATAGCTCTATGTCAAGAATAAATTAATCTTAAATCTTGTTTTTCCCTAACGGTGTCAATATATTTCATGCAGTGAAATCTATACACTATATTCGGGCATAATCTTCACACTGAACGAAATGAAAATGTCTAGGTATGGCACCAGCATACACTGCCTTCACCCCCTGCACACCCTTACCAGCCTAACGGTTAGCCTTGACCTTCACCCGCTGCTAAGGCCCAGGCCTATGAATATGCATTATCCAAGGGTCATGTCCTTGACCTAGATTCCGCAAATATATAATAGCTCCCTGCCCACCTTCAGACAGTGCACACTAGACCATCCCCATGCATGTATCGTATGTAGTAATAAACGTAGAGTCATCGTAATGCCTCGGGTTAGAGTTATATGTATAACGCACAGCATAACCCACGACAGCTATGAGTAAGGTAAGAAAAGGTAAAATTTCTGACTTACTGAGCACTGTTTCTATTAGTGGTTGTTACAAATGCAAGAAGAGCTTGTGTTATCCTGTATGCAGGTATAGGTCCTGGCACCAAATCTGGTCTTCTCAGTAAATAAACACAGACATCAACAAATGGCACCAACTGCAAAACAATAAAACAAATAAAACTGTACATAAAGCTACTTATAAACTCCCAAACACTTACAAACATTACTTAAAAATAATAATATAACTAGAATATAAACCAAATATTTCACTGTGATGGTATTTTACCTGCAAACCCGCAAGCGCTCTGGGATGAACGAGCAGACCATGAGAAGCAATAAACCAGAACCACTGTGCCGTATCTTTAACACAGTGTTCTGGGATCTGAGCAAAAACTTTCCTTTGCTTCTTCTCAGCTTCAGCCTCACTGTTTGCACCCTGAAATTAAGATTTGATCAGTACAACTTATTTACATAATCTTTGTCAATAACTTTCTTGTAATATTTGAGTACAAGTAAGTGTAAGTACATGTAAGAATTTACGTAACGGGCAAACAGTGAAAATGTCATTTTTACAAACCACTTTAACTGAGGCATGAGCGGAGATAACAATGGTATTTATTCTAGTCAGATGACCTGTCGGCTGGCGGATTAGTGGGGCGGAACCCTGGGTAGTCTTGTTGGTATTGTCCTCTACCCCTGCCACTGGTGCCGAAACGGTCTCTGTTTCTATTGTCGAACCTGTTAAAACCACGGCCCCTATCTGAATAGAAGCGTCCTATTCGCTGGTGTGTTTGTTCAGGTTCTGCTGGGGCGACAGCTGCCAATGCTATCGCGGACTTAAGGGTCTCAATGACGGAAGGTGTGAATATACTTGTGTTCTTCTGTAGTGACCTAAATATATCGTGCGTGCGTTTTCCAAAGATCCCTTGTACTGCTGTAGCTGCAAGGTCCTCTAGTAAAAACCTCATATGGGCAAACAAACACACTAAAAGATCCTCAATTTCATCCGACGGATCATAGCCCGTACAACCCAATGACGCTTGTATATTTGACGCAATTTTCATGCACGTCTCCACATATCTTGCTGATGTGGTAATCGAATTTGCCGCATCCGTTGACGAGGCTTTAATGCCAGACTTCGCTCCTGAGAACTTAAAATCCGGTGCTAACCTCTGTCTGGATAGAGAGTCCACAACAACTCTGTATTCGGCTTGTAGATAGTCCGTCTGGAGGGACGAGAAATCCTGACAAGGAGACTCGTCCGACGGATCGACCCTTATTCGGGTGGATTCACGGGAATGCCGTGTTTCTCTATCTGGATCGTCTGAGTCTGCCTCCCAACCTCCTAATCCGGACAGGTCCGAAACTGATGCATGTACAGCCGCTGATACAGAACTGGCACTTCTACTGGAGGCGAATCTAGTGACCTTCCTTTTATCTAGTTTCCCCTTGTCACCGTTGGTTTTAGACTCCAAATACTTGATCCTACTACTTAACGTCTCAACTGCTGACTTATTTTCATTTCTAACGGACCTAATCTCCGCTAAAATTTCAGATAAAGACGGTTCTTCAGATCCCATTTTGCAGGACACGTCCGTCGGGCTTTAGTAGCTCACAACAAAGACGATTTACCTTAGTCGTTGCTAAGCAACGAGTCAAGGTCAGTGGCTACACTTGTTTGCCATTTCGTAACGTATCAATGAGTGTTAAGTTTAGGCTTACACTTTTCACTCACGCAGACGTGAATTTCAATTACCTTTGCAGCCTTTTCAAGCTGTAGTTGTAACCATACAGCCACCATAAGGTAAAATTCAGATCCTTTTCTAAGGATATCTGGATCCAATAAATGTGTATCCCACTGTAGTGAAAAGGCCTGAAAAGAACAAATATCAGACTATTTATTTATGTGGTTACATACTTGACATGAAAAATCTACATTTGCTATTTTTTCTGTACTCACCAAATGCTTTGCCCTGATGTCAGCTTCTGCCGATTTGTTTCCTGAAACTGCTTTAATGCTGTGCAACAATTGCCTGCAAACAGAGAAATGTTGCTTTTAAAGAAACAATCCTTCTTTTCGTCTTGGTACGATGATCGTTATTGTAAAAATCAATTTCTTGGATATCCATTCTGCATATGTTACCTATATCTTCTTAAGTATGTACGAGTCAAATTCACTCATGCAATTTAACATACACATGCTGGGTAAGTACACAATAAATACTATACGAACTGTTGAAGTTTCCTGTAGTGAACTTTTGCAGGTAGGAATCCAACATTCATTGCTCGGATAGTCAGGTGAAGTATCTCAGTCATGAAGTTATATTTGCCTCGCAGCACTTCTGGTATCTTACCACTGGAGTTGTTTTTACCGTCACCCTCTTGAACTACAACCACCAAATGTAATTTGGTTATTCCTAAACGTTCTTCCTTTGACTGCTTGATTTTACTATGTGGCTTTATGTAAGCCACCTAATTTAAGTGACATGCGAGGTAATTAAACATTTTAATTAGCAACTGTACAGCAGTTATTACAAATTCGGTACATTTCACCGCCCTTGCCACATTAGTTTTTGGTTTCATAATTGGGACTGCTGAAGCATTATTAAGCTCATGCACACAGTGTCCTAGCCTAGCTCACTGCAAATCCATGACACTAAAGACAATGTGAAACCAAATATCCCCAGTGTACAGACGACCTGTGAAATACGGACGTTGCAATTGACAGGTCAATATGGCGTATTTCATAATACTACAAAACTTTAAAAAGTGTTAACAATAAATACTAGTACATATTTCACTTATTTATACAACGTGTAGCTAAGGCATGGAGGTAGATTTGTACAGATGTTATTTTTTTCATGGTTTATGTACCTGAAGCACTGGATAACATGAAACCTAAAATATAATCGTAATCATGTTTACTTCTAACAGTAAGAAGATAAATCGTTCAGTTACACAAATGTAACACTTTAAATCATGTCAGATACATAAAAACTTACCGATCTGTCCACCAGCAAGGCATGTTTCAAAATCATAATTAAGTCGGCATGCTGGAGATGCTGAATAAGATGCATCAATCTTCTCCAACTTTGTGACATCTCCCTTACAGAACGGCAAGCATAACTCTATCAAGACTGCACAGATGTTCAACATGAAACCTGTACAATTAGATTGAAAAGGGAAGTCTGAGGAAAATTCCTGAAACACAATTTCAGAAATATTTCAAGGAAAATAAGAATGTTGTGCGTACCATCTGAACATGCAGCTTGTATTGCATTACTAGCAACTGGTTGTATCTGTGGTGTAACCGATGTCCTCATCTCATTCATACTTATGAGGGTGGCTAACCAAGCCAATGCAGTTTCCCTGTGTGACTTCATCATGCGCTTGACGACATTAAACACTAACTGCTGAATAGTGTGTAACTGGTCTTGCATTCGATTCTGAAAAATGGACAGAAATTTTGAAAAATGTTAGACAGTTTTGCAAGCACAATAAAGATAAATAAAGGCATATAATCTTGCACAAGTCATACTTCTAAGTTCTGAACTTCATCGTGATTAGGTCTTTGTGGAAATCCTCTCAGTGTAATCCAGGGCTGTAATGCAGGTGCGTTCATCATTGTTCCTTCTACGAGGGATGGTGGAATTGTGGTTATGGATAATAAGGATCCCAATACTGACTGCTTTTGAAAGTAGACACCAAGTGACGACGAAGCCTGTTCTATCTCTGTGTCGAGAATTTTGCTCAACAATTCTGGCATAGCAGGCTGTGTAAAAACGAAAATGTGCCATTTATGTCTAATTGTCAAATTCCTGGCATAAATGGAAATAGAAATGATGAGCGAAGAAAAAAGGTATATAATTTAATGTGGTATATCTTTGCTACTTTCTCACCTGTGACAAAAGATGTTCTAATCCTTTCAATGTCTTACCATGTGTCAGTTGCAACTCGTCAAGTCTACAATAAATATCCTATCTGGTTAAACTCAAATGTTTGACATATTTCACTGCAAAAAAAAAACCAACAAAAAAACAGGTCCGAGGTACAGATTTAAGGTTAAGAGAGTTTGGTAAGCTACCTTTGAACTGATTTCAAAACATTGCCTGCACTTTTAAGCACCTTAGCCATGGCTTGTGTTTTCTGTTCATTAGTAGCAGCATAAGCAATAATTTCATTCAGAAGATCCGATGATATATTTATGCCATCATCACTCCAGCCTGCCACTCTTGACAAGAAACTTACAATTTCCATCTGTAAAAATATTCGGTTATTTAAAAGTAGCAGAAACGTAAAAAGATACATCAATAAAACATGTTGGGAGAGTTTGCAATAGCTTTACTTTTACAGTGAAGAAACATCACCTTTTCAGCACTTTCCGAGGTTTGAGCCACATTTGAATAAAGATCATCTTCATCATTCGCTTCTTCCTCTTCTGTAATATAAAAATAAAAATGTATCTCATATCTGAATCCCCTTGTGTATGCCACACGTATTTGACATTTAATCACAAAATATTTTTATCCGTTAACAAATATTAGTAAGTTTGCGATGTTTTCAGAACTTATCTTCACACGTTTACTAAATACATCTTGCATGCTAATCGTGCTTGTATTATTTTTAATCTAAGGCACATCTGCTAACGAAACTTAAATACTGATACTCACCTTCTCGTAATTGTTGAAGTATCGTGGACACACACATGTTGCACGTAGTAGAAATTATGTTATCGACTATTTCATTACTGTAATAACCTTTCAATTCAACGCAATTATAGTAGCAAGACACACACAATTTCACTTTGCTTGAATAGTGTCTTGATAGTCTCCTCTCAAACAGAACAAACATTCTCATATGAACATCTTCAGGTTTAACGGGAAGGTCTGTTGACTTAATGGACATCGTGCCCGGAACCCAACCCGCTTTCACATCGGGTTTTTGCATCTCCTAAAAACATTGAAGCAAAAATTCATTAAATTTTATTGAGTGAATCAACCACTTCAATGGTTTTGGAGCATTTCCATACAACTAAATGGGGTAGATTAAGCCAATGTCACTTACCACTTTGAGATTGAACAGTTTAGACAAAACATAGAGAAGCAACTCTTCACCGGCAAGATCAGGATGTCTTGACGTTTCAGTTTTCTTGGGTGGAGACTTTTTCACGGGCTTTCCTATTCCACTTGATGGGCTTAATGAAGGAGACACATCACACGATGATGCACTGGATGTTGATGCTGACATGGTTTCTACTTTAGGTGCTGTATCCCCAGAAACTTCGGGAAGTGTAGTGGGTCTTTCAGCATTATCTGCCAGAATGTTTTTTCTGTCACACACTACACCAGCAGTTACAGTGTTGTCACTGGAGTTATCATATGCAGCACTTAAATTAGAATATGAAAGTGCATTTCCAGAATTTCCATCCACACATTCATCGAAGTGTTTTTTCTTCACAGGTTGGTGACTGTCACTTTTGTCCCTGAGAGGTCTTCTTCTCAATTCTGATAAATCACTGTTCATGGTTTCCTTTCTTTCAGAATCATCTTTGGATTCATTTGTTTTCAAAGGTATATTCTTTTTGGTAAGTACACCTTGCTGTTCAACCGTTCCAGTGTCCTGTTGAGAAGACCGCCCTCTTCCCAAAGCAGCTAAACGGGCCTCTCTTAATGCACTTTCATTTGGACCTAAAATTTATATCACATTACATTTGTTCTATTACCAAAAGTACACAATAACAATTACCTCACGTGAGAATTACAAGAACTCCATTACTACAGCAGAAAGAACCCGTCTTGAGTGGCACCTGTCTTGGGTGACATTTTGCTTTTATTGCAGTGTTACCTCAACGTGAATCCTGAATATTCACGCCAAACAAAATATAGCATATATCCCAAATTCTACAGTCAAAGAAAATGTATTCCTGTGTCCAAATATCATACCTTGTACAACTCTGGCATTTTCTTGCCTATGCTTCCATCCGGCATATATAACGTACAGAACAATGACACTTATAGTTGCATAAATGCCTATCCATGGACCACTTAGGGGTTGTTTTTCTTCTATTGGCCATTCACCCTGAAGAAAACATAAACGGATTTTACAATTCGAGAACAAAATTATGTGTAACACGGTCTTGAAAATCACTTTCTGCAACTAAGATAATTGTTCAAAAAGTACATGTTACCAAAACTCTTACGTGCTTATTTGTAAGGAATTCTGCTGCGTTGAGTAACTCATCAGCCGCCAATTTTCCGTCTCCATCAGCGTCGTGCTGCTCAACAAGAATACGCCACTCCTGCAAAACCAATCATACATATACCTATTCAATCTATATTTATTTACACGGTAGTAAAAACAATCACAATGAAATGTTAATACTGCGGATACAAATACCTTTTCACTTATTTTGAAAGTAGTCTTCAAGGTATGAGTTAGTTCTGCTTCTGATATAATGCCACTGTCTAATGCTTCATCCAGTTGCTGTAGTACACCCTCAGCATCCTCAACTTCTACTGCACCGTCTTCATCTGTTTAATAAAATCAATTTGTAATTAACTCTGGTTTGCAGGAGTATACAATAATCAGAATAACTAATTTATTGATACCACCAGCATTTAACTACAGTTGGGCCTCCTTTGAGCGACATTGTAACAGATGTCGTTCTGTGTGTATCCTGAATCGTAACGATTCCCTCTCCCATCGTTGTAACGTTGTAACCACGTGATCTCGGTTGTTGGGACTGAGCATGCCGTTATGGCTGCCAAATAAAGTTACACATTTAAGAACTCATTTGTCTCTGTTCATACATCGAGAAATACTACATGGTGTCAGAAGAAACTGATGGGAGATGTCCAGGAACATTTTGAAACTGTATATATAAGAGATGACTTTGCCATTAGTGCTCAGGAAATTATTCAAAGTTGGACTTGGAAATTTCAAGATGGAGGTGCCATGCTTGCTCCCATATATGGGAATGAAGTTTGAAATATGACTTTAGTCCTTTTATCAGGAAAACGTCAATCTGCAAGTATTTTCAACATTACCTATAGCTCTTAGGACATCAATTGAACTGGATCAAATGTGTTTAAGGTGGTATCCTTAACTTCTGAACTTTATGCCTAAGTCCGTGAGCATTCAGCTGCTTCTTCTTCATGTGTTTCACATTTTTGCAATGATTCCAATGGTGGATTTCTACTTCCTGTATGGAATTTTACAATGTTTCAAAGCTGTCCCAGCAACATACAAGTAATTACAGTCCTTTTTAGGGCTAAAACTTCATTTGGCATGGTGTTTTCTTTCACCCAAAATTTTGTTTAGGCAACACATTCACTTTTCAGTGAGCCACAGCTGATCTTAGAATTTCCAAATTTGACAGCTGTTTGTTTAAATTCATGTAATTCATTTATCAATGAGTTAAAACTCTTAGCATTGTTGTCATTATTTTTCACTGGGTTGGTCAAGGTTACTAGTATTTTTAGCCAATTTTCATGTTTATGTATAATTTCATGCAGTTTTTAATCATGATCTGTGTATATGGACTTATTTCCGTATTTTGATGTTCAAAACTTGAACGAACTTGAGTATTTTCAATCAACTTTTCCAGTTTATCATCCAAATATTCCTCCAGC
This sequence comes from Haplosyllis anthogorgicola, assembly GCA_038406195.1. NCBI lineage: Eukaryota > Metazoa > Annelida > Polychaeta > Phyllodocida > Syllidae > Haplosyllis > Haplosyllis anthogorgicola. Next base: position 15,761 of record JBCAUI010276634.1, read on the forward strand.
AACAGTCACAATGCCTGAGACTGTTAGTGTACCAATCAATAAGCCCAGTTTTAATTGGGAAAGTACTAATCTGTA
>JBCAUI010276745.1:0-15835 GCA_038406195.1 Haplosyllis anthogorgicola
TCACTTGTTCAAGTATTTAAACTCATGTCCTTTAGGTCAAAAATCATTCTTCCAAGCTGAAGATGACAGTGTGATACCGTCGAAAAGTACTTACTTGTAAAGTAAATCACTATTGGATTGACATGAATTCTTCTACTCATCTGAACATCAGCAGGTTCTGGTCAGTGCACTTGTACTTTAACAGCCCTTGGATTCATCTCTTAAACAGCATTGTGCAAGCTTTCAGCTGAATCTGGTCAGATTCAGTGTATTTATAGATGAAGGAAGCTATTTTGTATTTGAAACCGAAAATAAAACGGATAGTACTGATGACTAAGAATTGGCCAAAGGAAGTGATGTATTGAGAATGGACATCTTCAATTGTGAGATGTTAATTGTTTACACCAGTTGAGCTGAGTGCACTGAAACAATATGGATTACAATTAGTGAAAATAGAGGTGTGTCAATCACAATAGATCTGAATAGTGTAATTGTGGTCCTAAAAAAGATAAGTGCCATTAGTGCCATTATGTAAAAATAAAGTAGAAAACCTAAAATGAAAATGAAAATGTATTTATCCAGTCAAAATAAGTTCAACCGCAGTGAAGAAGCAGTCGTCTCCAAATGTCAATGTCATGATATTGCTTTATTGCTATCCAATTCCAAATGACCATGCACATGCTATATCCAGACTATTTCTCAAATTACATCTCTAATTGATCATTCAAGATCTGCAGCCTGAAGACTGGTGCCAATGGATTTGAGGCACTGATTACCCCATTTTATCAGGCATAATCTCACACTCTCTCTGTTTTCATCAGAGTTAGCATTCTAGAATATTTTAATTTCCTCCCTACTGTTGTTATTGTCCAATTCCCCTTCATGCTAACTTGGGTGCTTTATGGTCGAAATATGTAAGTAATGTAAGTAATCCATTTATAAATATTTGGGCCAGTTACTACTTCATAATTGTAACAAATGTCAAAGGCAAACAATTCATAGAAAACACCTTTTATAAAGTTAAAATATACGCATAGATGCACAAACGTTTCTTAGACATTTCAGAACGTTCCAATGATGTTCCAATGTTTGTACTGATTATGGGCAATTGCCGAACATCCCATAATCTTCTAACCTTAAGCAGGAATCCAATTTTGAGTTTAGTTTTAACAGTATAGTAAATTTAGAATAATGGGAAAGTGATTCTATCAAATTTAGGAGAAGAGCTCGCTATATTTTAATACAAAGAAACTTTGAAACACACAACGACAAACGGTTTCAAATGATTCATTTAATTTCGTCTTATTAGACATGTAGCCTGTGTTTGCTTTCATCCTGTCCTGCACGTTCTTTCCACTGCGGAAAATGTCTGATTGATCTGGGTGGATAACTATTTTGAGTATTGTGGCCTTCACGCTGGAATATTTTAGTATCTGTACACATCTTGAATACATACGCAGATATACAAATGACAACATGCTTACAAAATTGCTCTTGCGCGAGGAAAATTTTGTGTGACAAAAAAACTGAGTTACTTAATCTTAACCAATAAGAACGAACAAAAATGGAAATGTGACTAAAGCTAACAAAGGTCACACACTAATAAAAATATCAAAGCTTTTGCTTTTTCAAAATTTTATTGAACTTACATATTTATGTTACTACTGTCTGAATATTTGAAAATTTGAATGCAGTATGACTTTTCAGTTTTCATTCCGGGGCAACACGCAAACCCGTGAAAGTAGAGTGGACAAGGTATCCAAGGATAGGAGTGTTATCTCCCCCTTCTCCATAGTACACCGACACTGCGTCTCCTTAAAAAATAAACAGTTTCACTGATACAAGATTTTCAAATTGTTTGTCACCAATCGAGGTTTGTCTTATTAATTTTGCTTTACCTAATTTGGCAGGGAAATTCATATATTATTTGTAAGATATCTAATATTATTCACTTACTGACATTAGTTATCGTTACAAAACACTCAATATATTTATCATTCTATGGGGATTTTGCACTGGAAGATGCCCTCTATGCATGCTCCATAGGGCATCAATTGGGATTCTTGATTTGCGACAGATATTACGACCGTGCTCCTTCAGAAACAAATACACTGGGTGTTCCCTATTGTAACAGAAGTAATGAAATGATTTCCTTGTCTAATTAGGTAATAAATAATAAATGAGACAAACCTCAATTAATTCCGATTGCCTGTTTGCATTGCATATTTGTCTATGTCTGTTAAAATAACTTAATACACGGAATCATAGAAAGAGTCATGCATTCAGGCTTAATCATTAGAAAATATACAAAAAAAACATTTTGGACAATTTTAATCAACCAGGAATGAATTAAAATTTTTATCAGACATCTAAAGGAAAAAAAAACAGAAATGAGGGTCTCAAATGTTTAACGTTTAGCAAACCTTCCTTAAGGACAATAACAGCTCCACATGAAGAACTCTCCAAATCTTCAGTTAGACCATTTGTGTACATTTCACACAAATCGTTCCCGTTGTGTTTCAAATCAAAAAGTTTGCTTGCCAGGAACAGTTTGAAAGTGTACGTAGAAGTAGTACAGCCCAGCTCCACCGGGGGAACTGTGAACTCCCCTGTAGAATTCTCATAACCCTCTCCTATATTCACATTGATTCCATCGAATATGACTGTTGTACTCTCTGGTATAGTCGGATAGGTCTCAGTGATATACACATGAAAGGCGACAGTTCCATCAAGTTCCAGTTTAGAGACTCTTGTATCCAGATCACTCAAAGCATCAGCGATGTCATCACTGGTTCCATTCAATGATTCCAAAACCGTAACTTGAGAATCAAGTTCATCCACTTCACAGCCAAGTTCTTCATCAGTTTGTTCTAGTCCAAGAACCGATTCCTCCAAGTTTAAGACTGAAACACTCAAATCATCAACCCTGTTATTGAGCAGTTCTATGCTAGCGCCAAGTTCATTTAATGCATCCAAAACATCTTCATCAGTTCCATTCAAAGATTCTAGATTCGTCACTCTAGAATCAAGATCATTGACTGAAGCGTTAATTTCAAAATCTGCAGCCTGAAGACTGGTGATGCTCGACTCCAGAACTTCCGTTTCGTCCTCTAGTCCCCACAACCTCTCGTCCCGAACAACCTGGCCTTCTAACAGAATGGTGATTTGTTCCTCCTTATCTTCTTCAAGGTCGGAAACCTCAATGTCAAGAGCAGTGATATCTTCGTGGACACTCTCCATTTGGAATTCCAGAGCCATAACTCTTTCTTCCAGATTGGTGTCATTTTGCAGCTCAGGATGCAGTGAAGCTTCAATCGTCACATGTCCAGTACTGTGGTCTTTGGTACATCTTTCCTCAAGGGACTGAAATTGTACTTTTATTCCAGAAATCTCTTCCATCAACTGCATCATGGTTTTGGCTAGAGCAGCAACCTGAAACAAAAGATCCTTGTCTTTCAAAAGTATTGCTACAAATCCAGTCTCACGACGTCCTGGGTTTCTTTCGGCTCCTATCCTACCAGAAATGCCAATAATAGGTATACCAGCTTCATTGTTGTACAATACCAACGCATAGTTAAGCTGTATGAAATTAAACCGGTATTTGGTGTTGTATAAATAGCAAAGTTAACGTAGTATGCACGTGATTTATGTCAGGCAGAGATGGTAATTTATCAGGGATAAGCTGAATATAAATAGGGGAACCTTTCTCGTCCACTATTATACCCATAGTAAATAACGAGGCAAAGTTGGAAAATGATTCTTTTTTTAAATGACATGGAAGAATCTCAATCCTTACTTCATATACACTGGTTTACATTTTTGAATTAGAAACCCTCAGCATTCTTACAGTTTGTTGATTGAAGCCACCTACTCGGTCTGTCTGTTACTTAGTGATATTACTTGTGCAGAATTTTTATTTCGAAATCGATATAAGCGGGAAAAACGCCTAAAGATATCGATATATATTTTTTAAATTTAGGTTTTGATGGAATATAATCAAGGGTCATCCGTAGTGAGTATGCCCATCTCATCTGGGACAAACAGAAATTATTTCAAATGAATTTTAAAATACAAAAGTTTGAGGTCACTTCAAACAAATGTGTTTCATAAAGTGCAAATATCTATATAAGAGGGTAAAACTAACTTTAACGTCAACGGAAGAAATTTGCTACTGAACAGTATAACGAAATAAGCGGGATATCGATGTAAGCGATATCGACGTAAGCGGGGACGACTCTAATGAAATAAAGACGTCCATGAAATATAAAGAAGGAACAAGAAATCTTTTGTCCATTTTACAATCCATGAGTTGCTACCTATTTTAATTAGTTCAAATTTTAAGATGCAGTTTAATTAATAGTCCATTCACATGAGGAATTTCTAAATTAACTTTTGCTTGTCTAATTAGACTAATTAACCTAATTAGCCTCATTAGCCTACATTTCTTGCCGGGGATAATTATTCTAATTGGACAAACAAAATTTATTTGGAAAAATCTTGATCAAGGTAACACAAACGCTTTTGTACAATGTACTTAAAATTGTTATCCGACCTTAAAAGGTGAGAACGGCATCACCTGGACCAAAAATGTTCTCAAATTATTTGCTTATTATTAATGATTTTTGTAATTTTGTATTTTATTCCATTTACATCACAGAACATGAATAAATATTCAAGTGACCATAATTTGTTGTAGGTTCGACCACACAGCATGATTCCCAAATTGGATAATTTTAATCCCTTGAAATTCCGCATAACTAGAAGTGTTGCAGAATGTATGTCATTGGAAATTGCTAAATTCAGTGCTGCAGTTAACATAATATTTGTTACCTTTAAATTTGTAGCTATACAGCACAAGTGAATAAGTTCGTTATTGCAAGTTTAATTTGTTGACTTTGTACATGGTTATGCGAGGTACCCGCTAGGTTTTAGCGAAAACAGCAGCTCTAGAGACTAGGTAACATGACATTACTAATCTGAATGTAAAAAGCAAACAATTCTACACATTATATCGGTATTTATTATATTGGCCCCACCTTCCCCCCAACCAAATTTCTAGATCAGTTACTGTGTACATATTTAAAGCCTAAATTAATGAATATAATATTGCTTCTCTATGATTATGTTAAATTTGTTAAAATAGTAGCACTGAATTTATACAACAGACAACATAATAATGATCATTTATGCAGATTAATATTTTTGAAGTTATAAACTCAGCAGGGCTTTGTTCAATTTTGACAAATTTGACATCAACATAACGTTATATGTATTGGTAACATATGTCTCTGGTGTACATTATTTGCATTATTGCTTTTAAAATCCTGATTATAAACTTTTGTAATAAGTATATTGAGAAGATACAGGGGAACGAAACACCTGAAGCCAGCGTACATTTACAATTTTTTTTTTACATTTTAATGACACAAAAAATGACAACTGATATCCCTAGAAAACATGTTAAAATGACGATTGTACAGAAAAAAAATCATGTTAACTAAGGACGAACAACAGCTTTATTTGTTTCCATAATGGCCAAATTGTTATCGCAGTATACTTGGCATATGTGATGTAAAAATCACAGCTGCAACTATTCCGACCAGGCCCTAGACATAACAGGTAAACTATGAATTTCGCAACGGTAATTAATTAATCTTGTATTTAAAATTAGTACTAGATTTTTTTCTGCCTATTCTGCAAAATAACATTTTTGGTAAAAAAAAACAACTAAAATTAACTAGTATATATTTTTAAATTCATTACTAAAATTAACCAGTTTTTAAGTCACTTAAGCAATTTAACCAATAATAGCATAAATTTGCATATCAAATATGACAGATTAAAAGGCAACATAATGAGGAAAGGTTACAATGATTTTAATTTTTTTTTCTAATTTTTGTTGGACCAGGGTTGGACCCATGGATTTTCAAATTAAATTTACAAACCCCGTCAAACATTATCAACAGAGTTTTTTATTACTAGGTTGATAAAAAATATTCTAATTTTATCAACATCAGCAAATAATTTGTTGTGCGCATTTTTCATTGTTATTCCATTTACAGGAGAAAAAGAAGTTGTATCCCTATTACTTGCCACTAGGATTACATTGTAGCATCCCATACATTGATTTACTGGTCCATTGTCCTCTCTGATTTTTAAACTGACTTTTATCTCAGAATAATCTTCAATATAGGCAAATGCTAATTTAGGTCCAGTGATGGAATATTGTTCGAGACTAAATACATTACTTGTGCCTAAAATCACAAAACTTTTGTTACTATTTTTGGGGTGAAATCATGTATCTGATTGATATTCATAAGCAGGTCTGCCCAAGAATCATGCCGTGCAAGAGTCCTATCTGAGTCTTCCAGTGAATGCTCCAATACAACCTTCAGTGACTTGGTGATGCAGGGTGGATCATGATTTTCCATTAAAGCTGAATTAAAGGGCACAATGAGGCATGGTAGAAGCGTGTTTATGCTTTTCGACCCATTTGCCATTTCATGACATCAGCAATAATATCGCCTTTTCAGAATACAATATTGCCTGAACATTCTTAAACTGATCATTTTCTACTGGTCATACTGGTCGTAAATAGTCATGTTTATTTTTATGTATTTATTACCGTTCTACACCACAGATAATCTACATTGAGTTTCATTTTAAAGATCAAAATCCAACACATTTCGTCTTTCTGCAAATGTTTCTCGTCGCGTCTTTCTTTGATTCAGTGAATTGTTATTGTTTCCAAAACAAAGAATCCATGCACTGCCCCTTTTTGTGGACTAATAAAATCTACATTCATAGACATCGAGGCACCAATAAATTGTGCAGTGCACCATGTTAAAGTAGAAACCAATAAGACAAGGTCAAATCCATAACGACACAAGGGCATTATCCAAATCCATTGTGTAAATGTTTCTAACACGGAATGATATGATTATAAATGAAATAAAATCAACCATGTTATGGCGATATTTTTAGAGATGCCAGTGTTTTTTCCGAAATAAGGTATAATACCCTAATTTTGGTTTTCATGCGTCTTTGGCAAAACTAAGTACAGAAAAATGAAAATAAGATAAAAAGACAGAACGTAAACTTCATTAAAAGCACAACATAGAATTCTTTGTTCTTCTTTTGTTCTTCACATTTCCAAACAAATCAGGGCTACTCTTATTTTTGATTAAGTCCATTTGCTTAAAGCAACAAGATGTGTTCGTTTTAGCTGAGACAATCATAACAAAAATGTCATTACAAAATTTATCGTGTGTGGGTGGTGCGGTCTATTGTATTCCGCCGACAGTCTCCACTCTTATCAGCGACGGACACACGGACGCGCACTGACAGCTCAACATCATAACTCAGTGTCGGATGGGTCAAATGTCGCTCCTCAACCAATCAACCTCTTTATAAAGTATTTATATCTTATTTATTGGCCACAATAACTACATTGGACATTTGACTGTTTCAAAATAGGTCAACTGACCAAAGTATCGTGGTATTCCAGCCCCTGAAAATGATTTCATTTTGCGTCAATGGAATTCCATGCTGTGTCAAATACGACTGTTGTTTTCAAAATGAAGAACCTTAACCAGACATTTCATCCTCTGAATTCAGTATGTGTCAAAGAAGTTCACGCAAGGCATCGCCTACAAAGCTGACCAACTTACCACACGAGGGCAGAGAAAGAAAGTTTAATAATTGGAAAACAATAACAATTCATGCTGTGTTTCAGTTTGCGATAGCGGACATCAGCATGGTGTTAACATCAGAATACAAAATGTACATTGATTTTATGGCCCGGGAGGTGTTGCACCCTAACGCCAGAGAAAGAATGTTCCATTAGTTTACTTTTTGGAAGTCCAATATGTCATCACGATAATCATCTTGTGATGGAAGGATGACTGTATTCCTAACGCATTATTTGTATTGCGTTAGGAATACAATAAATATTTTGCTCCCACGTGGCGTCATACGATTATTAATGAAAGAAGAAACCACAACACAAAATGTTTTATCTTATTTTATTTTTTATATTTCGCTTCTTGACAGTATTTATATTTTTCGAAGATAACTTTGTACACGGTTTATCAACATTCGCACAAATAAAAGGATGACCTATGACAGATTGCACGAGTTTACAACTGTCTGGGAGCTCGGTTTAAAACGTGAAAGTTCATTCAACGGTCTCGATAATGTAAACGTTTTCGTAGAATGACCAACTGAAAGTACCAAAGTTACTTATGTTGGAAAACGTATTTTTGTAAAGTTTCTAGTACCATACCATGTAACTTATCTTTTAATGTCCTTTAAACATAACAAAGATTTTTGGATCTCTCCAGTGGTCATTTACAGTTAGCTAGTTTTTGTTTCAAAAGGTTTACACTAACGGGACCCTGATTTGGGAACAATTTTTATACATGGTTTTTGTTTTGATATCATGTGCATTACATTATGCCAGCTTGTTAATGTAGCTTTTTGGAAAATCACTACATTTGAGACCCAGAGTTTAGGCCGTACTCTTTACTTGAACACAGCTCTTTCGTGAGTTTCTGTTGTTTCTGCTGAAACATTTCTACAACTTAATGTCTTCTGTGAGTTGTTCAAAACTATTGTTTTACAAAAATTAAATGTTTCTATGTCTGCATGAGAAGAAAACTTATTTGGACAAATGACTTTGGAAACTGTGTTTTAACAACATTAGGGACATGTAGGGGTGGCACACTAAGCAATTGTAATGTTTGTATCACTTGTTTTAGATGAGCTTTCTCACAGATGTTAAATTATTTACACTAAGAAGAATATACATATGACTGGTTTGAGCTATAAACCTAAACATTCTACAAGCGGCAGACCTGTAACAAGATTTAGATTTAATGTTGTTTTTCTATTGGTGGCTCAACAGTTGGCACAAAATTAGTGGTTAAAAGTAAAGAAGTAAAAAGAAGTTTCCTTTTAGTCAATTTAGAAGTTTATATTTGATCAGACTGTTAAATCTTAAAACTTTCTGCAGAAGTCATACTGAAATCAAGAATGACAAATGTGCTTCACATCCCACATTTAAAATAATAACACTTCATTGTGTTTCCTACAATTTTACATATTATTTCAAGCATGTTGATTGCAAGTTGAAAATAACCTACTGCTATAATCTACAGACATTCTCACACTGCAACTATGTTTATTTATGTTTCACTAATATATGCAAAAAGACAACCCTTTTCTGTAACATCTATTTGGCATCACTATGTTTTAAATATAAATACATATTTACATATTTAATACACTTTCTTATTCTTAAATCACCACATAGCAATTGTATAATGCATGCAGGATTTAAGATATTAATTCAACATATGGATCCACATTCACATAATTATTAAACATTCAAATTTAAATAAAATGTTAACAAAGAAATGATCCAATATTTACATATTAAACATGAGATCAATGATAAACAATGTCAACCATTCAGTAAACAACTTACATTGTAACAACTGCAAGAATATTAGTTTCACATTATACTATTTCAGAACATCACTTTACCTGTTTTATGTCTCACTTATAAGGAAATCTGAATGTCCAAGCTACACTGGAAATTTCATTGTATTCTCATGTTGAGATACAATTTTTTCCGACTTGGTACAATACATATATCATTATTTTCATTTCATATACATTATGTCACAACACTACATGTGAAATAATTGATTTCTATTAGAGAATGTTGCAAACATGAGTGAGCAATACATAACTAAGGCTCCAAATGTATCTTAGTGACTATCCAACTCATGTATTTAGCTTTAGAGTAGCATCAGAGACAACTGTATTGTGTAATATTTCTAACTGAACTTTAATCATCTGACAGGGAACTTAAGATAAAATAAAGCTTGCAATTTGACAGTTGTGACTCTCACTCCATATTTCTTTCAGTTACAAGCAACACCCAACTCTCATCCCATAAACACACCAATAGCAGACATGCAAAGCAATATGCAGGGAGTTTAGGCAACACGTTTTATAATTGGTTCTAAAGATGAATTTTGAGCAATATTCCTAACGCGGGTGACAAATTACATTCTTTGTCATCCAAATGTAAGAACAACATGGCGCAGCCCAATGAGCGCGGAATAACAAAAACGTATCTTAACTGTTGATGCCTTTTTCCGCCTCCAGCTCCGGGGTATCGGAGAGAAATTGCTCTGTCCTTTTTGGGGCAGATGCTGTTAGGGTGAACAGGGGCGCTCTGTTGGCAGGTGTAAGCCTTGATGAAGCGTTTCCAATGGATAGACCCAATTGGAATGTGCCAGTTTAAAATTAATTGATGATTTACAGTACACGGAATTCGTATCAAAAGTTAAACAATAGCGCATCAAAGCACAGCGTGAAATTCTTTCGTTCTCTGCTTTGTTCTCTTTGTTTCTAAAATGATACGCTATCTGTGTACTATTTATCACGCTATTACTAAGCACAATCTAGTGATTTTTAATGCAATGCAATTTTAGTGTAACCCTTACAGATTTGAAATGTGCCAGTTTAAAATTAAATGAAGCCTTATTATCGCCCTATTACTAAAGCACAATCTAGTGCTTACCCTCGCTTGTTTAACTACAGTAACGAACACTTGAAAACTTCGCCCGGGATTGTTTCACGCCCGGGAGTTCAACGGTCACGTGACCAGAAAATGGGCGTGTTTGAAAACGGTGCGCCGACTATCCGGGAAAACGAAAAGTTGTCGAAACAGGGTATTTATCATTTAAACGAAATACTAATTATTTTATAAGTATTTAATCCTATCTTACCGTAGTTTTAAAAATTTGACCTACTTGTTTGATATAATGGGAGTTTTGTTTCTATGAATATCATTTTAGAATTCCTTTTGGGTACAAAAAAAGTAAAAACCAAAAAACCAAAAATATGAATTTTCTGCAATTTTTAGTGGAAATTCTGCTTGGTAGGTTGAAATATTGTGTGTTAAAATCAAAGTACATCAGGTCAAAATTATCCTTTTTCAAAATTTGAGTTTTTCATATCTGTATACACACATTTACAATTAGGTCAAGACAAACACACCCTTTCTTTAGCACACACATGCTCCACACCACCACCCCACACACGCACTCACGCACACACGCACACTCCATCACACACGAGCAGTTAATTTTGAAAACTGTACGCGTACTAATGGAACACTGAACGGGCCAAAATTACGCATGTTATGAATTTCAAAGTGTTCCATTTCTACTCAGCTAGACTACGCCTTTAAACGCCATTCATACCACATACTGACAGACAATCCACTGACCATTATCAACTCACAATCAGTCACACAAATTATTTTTTTGACATCAAAAAAGGATTCATGGCATCATAACAAATCTTCTTTTTAATAATCTTTCTATAAACGCATGCTGGATAAGAAAACAAATTAGTTTGATGGTGTTTGTTTAAATTGCAAGGTTTCTGTAATAATGGCTTTTCATTTTGCAGTTTGTAGAAGAGACATAGTATTACTACAGTCAGACAAGTAATTGATAAATATATAAAAAGAGAACAAGCACATTGTCAATAAACTTTCCACTGTTCAAACTTAATATATTCATCATAACAAGTTCCATGCATATTTTCTATTCATTGTACATTTATGATAGACGTTACAAGTGTGTCCATATTAAATTACTATTGTAAATACTCACTGTTGTGTTTATGGTATGCTATGAATCTCCGGTACTAAAAATGTGGAGTTTTTTCGTTATTGCTACCTGAGCAACAGGGAGCTAAGCAATGAGTTTGTATTATTTTGACGCAATCCTGACACTTAAAGACGTGCCTTGTGCCCGCAGATTATGATGTCACTGTGACGTCATTTGATTTGGCGTCATGACAACAAGCTTCACATTGTAAAGGTAGCAACCACTCACCAAGTTACCGTTTAATTTATCTAGTTCTTCATTAATTACAACTTACTTGCTAGCAATTCATTAAATTTAATACTAGATAGATACTACTGTAAACTATTGTAGTTTTGACTAGATTGGAAGGTAGGAGCTAGCGGGTGAGTAGTTTCACCCTTAAATGAGTTATATGCCGGTGGGGCGTAGGGATCTGGCGAAATAGGCGCCCCCTCTCGACCACTTCCGGTCCTTTGACCATCTCCAGCCTCCCCATTGGCTAGATCCCCTAGCGACCCTTTACTGAATGACCTATTTCCAGTTATTTTGAAGTGTTGCGTGGGATCTCTTCCCACTACCCCGGCTATCTCGTTGTAGTCGGGGTGGAGACCGCCGAACTTGGCCCGTCGCTCCTGGAGGTATACTATAGAGCCGAAAAGCAGCGCATCTATCAGGTAGAGACACCCGACCACGTAAAACACGTCGTCGTAAGACTTACGGAAATCATAAATGGCACCTAGAAGAGACAAATGCCACGTGTAAATGGCTATACTACATTGATATCAGAAGACGAAGATCTTAACCAGATTATGAAATTACTATCAAAAGTTTAGCGCCCTGCAACAATTGCAGTGAATGAGCTCAGAATGAAATTCAGTTGTTGCGGGGCGCTTTTAATGATAACTTCATGATCTGAGCTTACAATACAATACAGCCTGGTGATTTGTCTTGAACATGAAAGCAGCCTTGGTATCTTTGTTTTCAAACTTTTCTAAAGCAATGTGACTTCATGAGTTAGGTTTCCCTATCCTTTTTCAGTTGAGGATCAAGAATTTTCATGGGTAAAAGCTAAACCTCAAAACCCTTCTCACAACTGGGAACCTAGATTCGCCAATATATTTATACCCCCACTCCAAAAGTGCATTATGGTATGACATTTTCCTCAGTTGCTAATGATATTAACGAGACTCACCAGAGAAGAAAGGTCCTACAAGGATTCCCATGCCGGACCAGAGGTTGGTGTAGGACCAGGCGATGTCTATAGGAAGCCCCGTCACCTCACCTGAACACGCGTACGTGTACACTATCGTCAAACCTAGGAAACCTCCCATACCTGTGAAGTATTCCAAATACAATGTACTGTCTTTTTTCATTAAAGTCTGAAAGACGTACGGAGACACTTAGCCGAAGGCAAGTTGTACTCTTAAAGTTCGGTATGGATTAGGACATTTCACATAATGTCATATTGATTTAAAATGAAGTTAGTAAAAATATCTTAATATTTTTTAACAAATTACTTTGCAACAAACTACACTATTACTTTTAATAATTTTCTAATTTTATGGAAATGCAAGGTGACGTGTGAAGCTAAGCAATTGAGCAAGGTGCACCTGATTAGGCAAAGAATAATGTGTAAGGCAAATTGGAGTCATTTCGGATCAAATTAAAGTCATTCGGTGTAAAATTAAAGAGCAATACTCCACTAAAGTGAACAAAAGGGATATTCCCTTTTTAGCATAACTTTGTCATGGATTCTCTTTTGTTCCACTTGATTAAATCCCATGCCTCCCACTTTACCTTAAAGCTACCGAATACGTACACAATGAGATGAGTAGAATGATGCCGTAGTTGATGTCGACGACGGGCCAGAAGAGGCAGATGAAGGCGAGCGCCCCGGCCGCGATGACGTTCGTCATGATGAGCTTCCCCTTGAACCAGTCGCCGACGAACGACGCGATGATGTACGTGACGCACTCGGCGAACGAGAGGAGCGTCAGTGCGAAGGACGACTTCTCCGGCGGGATCCCCTTGAGCTCCATGTAGTACGCCTGTCATGTAAAATATCAAGTGTTCAGTTGGGCACCACATTTCAGGACTATCTATACGATTTTGTGTGATAGGCTTATGGATTGTCTTTTTGACTCATGTATTAGCAAAGCATGTTTAGGCGGGTGGAAGTGGCAGCACCGTCTAGCCTTGTTTTCGCACAAAATAACCGTCCTTTCGTCCTGTCCCGAAGTGCAAAATGCAAAGCGCAATTTTATATGTAAAATTATGTGATGATGTGATGAACTGCAATGGTAAAGCATAGGAGTTTTCTGCCGCCTCACCATTGTGGCAGCACCTGATGCCTGTGATGTACAATATTACGTGTTTATTCAAGACTTTATCAGTAGCGTTTACGATATTATGTGTTAAGTCATGACTTTAAAAAGCCATTTCCAACTTTATCAGCTCCGTGCAAGACGCCAATGACAGAAATAATTCTGTAAAATGTACGGTTTCATGCTTTAATCTCAGTAGTTGTCTTATTTCGTGATTCCACTTTTATTTTAAGAATTCAATTCCTCTTTGTTTTTCAATTGGAAAAATTTTGAGAAGTGCTGATAGCTTAACAGAGCATGAAATTCCAAACATTTTGGAACAAAAGCACATCAAGGCATAGTGTGCAATTTCTATGTCCATTCTTTTGTTATGTAAGTTTCCAATATGATAGGAATTTCATGAGCTGACGGTTTAAGCCATGTTTAAACAATCGTGAACGTGTGTATTAGAGTTTTCCAAAATTAGATTTCTTACCATTTATAACTTCATATAAATAATTGGCACTTGATTTAGACTGTATTTTAAAAAGTCGGTTGCTCCCACAGGTTTCGTTAATTATTGGCAAAAAGTAGGAGACTTACTAGATTCAAGAAAGGCATGAAGAAGCCCAGGTAGCTGATCATGTTGGCGATGTACCACAGGATGATTTCCGGTCTGTCCTTCACTTCCTGTAGAGTACAGCACTTCCGGGGAATCTTGGGCATGTAGTTCTTCTCTGATTCTGGTGTCTTCGGGTTGTCTTCTGCAAAATAGAATGAGAGCATGCATTAAACTTAAGTTATGCATTCTCCGATGTAAATTACCCCGAAAAGATATGTAAACAATAAATCACTATCCTATCCCCGGAAATAAATAACTAAGAGTGAGTGTGAGATACTTGATACTTTCCCCCAAAAGCCTCCAGCCAAAGGATGTTGTCATTGTCATGGAAGTCCTTTTTTGTCCAATTTACAGACTTTTTTAAACAAGATATAGAAATTTGAAATTTGAATAGAAATTTGGAAACTATGGTAATGTTTATCTTCAATAAAATGTCGTTGTTTCCTTCTTCTTTTTTTTAGATATTTAGAGACTGAAATGACCTTCATTTTATGTTTCTGCGAAAGGCCGCGTCAAAGATTGATGTCTATGCCATCTTCTTGATATATTTCAACAGTAATTAAATATCAATTCAATAAATACGAAGTCTCCATCTGCTGAAATTAAATGAAATATTCCCCTATTCATTTTGCCATACCGTCTTCGTTCTGGAACTGCTGATGTCCCGGTTCGTCTTTAGATGAGAAGGTCCAGCAGCATCCGATTCCCAGACCCAGGATGAGGATGCTGGAGAACCTAAAGGCGATTCTCCACGTGAACCGCGTCACCAGCCACGCGTTGATAGGGTTAAACAGCAGGGAGCCTGAAACACAGAACGTTAATGTGTAAATTTATATTTAATTATTTTCCTGTGACCTTGAACTTGACCCAATAACATTGGTACTCAAACCTGACCAAGATATTACAAAGATGTGCGTACCTACACATCCTCAAAGAGTGCAGATAATTCTGCGATGAGCTGCAATAGTAAAGCATAAGAATTTTCTATCATAAATTTTGCCTTTTTTATGTGGAAAATAACAGAAGGCGCGATTTGATGTGTAGCCTAAGTGTGCTTTCAACACTTACGCTCTTGTGGGATGGCCAATCTGCTAACTATTTTTAGTACCGAGATCCTCAAGCTTGTTATGTTGTGGTGTGTGGGTATCATAATAAGAGAGAGATGCTTGGATTTAGTATGCTTTGTATCTCTAGAAGAATTCATGTCAATCCGATAATGTATTACTTGCGTGAAGTAAGTACTTTTCGACAGTATCACA
>JBCAUI010276856.1:0-15835 GCA_038406195.1 Haplosyllis anthogorgicola
CAGTTTCAATATTTAATCATCAATGTTTCCAAAACGACTCTTACTCAATTCAATACAGAAATACCTCCAAAACAATATGATAAAGAACACTTTTAAGAAGCAAAACTAAAAGGAAACAACAATAAAACTAATTAATTATGATTACTTACAATTGTGAACACAAACATCTTTGATTACTTAAGCCACTATGATTACATAAGTATAAACACAGATTTAGGAGTGTTGCACAGGTTACATAACACATGCTGATAACTTTCTTCAAAGAAACTTAAATTTATCAGACAACCGGACGTTCCGGTTTGAATGTTATCAGACAACCGGTTGTAAGAAATGTAATAAGATCAAAAGCCTAGTATATACCACCATGTTAATGGAACTATTTCTAAGGTATAAAGAGAACAATGAAAACACAAAACCAGTCTTATTATCTTTACAATTAAACATTACATGGCAATGTTAAACATGATCCACTTTATCTTTTCATCGTTTTCATTGACATAGTTGTCGGTAATCACGGTATACAGGTAGATAAAAATAACTACCATGTGCAGATGCTGTATGACTCATAGAGCCATTAAACAGGTAGGTTATTAGATCAGGAATTTGCAATACAATACGGAATGCAGAGAATACATGCATAGATACATGCACATACTGGTGATGCTGCAGGTGCATTTATGTGAAGGTGCGCGAAGCTGCCATATAAAGAATAAGCTGCTGTAAAGATGACTATTTCTTGTTTATTTTATTCGAATATTTCGACTTAGATGTAAAACTATTTGATGATAAATTTTCCACCACATATGTGATAAAACAGTGAACATGATTCTTTTCCAATTGTAGGAGGAATGGTCTTTAACATTGCTAAAATTTAACATTGCCGCTGCGCCTTTAAAATTGTACTGAAATTTACAAACAAGATTACAAAACACATATTGTTGCATCATTGTGATTTATTTTTTCCTAATTTAATCAGCCATAAGTGATCAAGATGATGAAAGTGACACTTTTATGCATAAATAATTGGAAAAAATGAGGATTTTCATTCTAATGCAGTGTCTTCAATTAATTAGAAAATAAGACACATAATTCAAAATTGTTTCTCAAGTAAAATGTTTATTTTTCCATCAGCATGTGCTACATTTTCCATCATGTTCAATATTAGGTTTAAGTCAAAATCAATATGTTTCACTACAGATCTGATAAAACGTGATTCAATTTTCGGCCTTTAGATTCAGAGCTGCTGAAATTTCTTTTGAGAAACATAATCTCAGGCTTGCACAACATTTTACTAGAAAGATTCCCTGCAACCACCAACCATTCCATGGAGGTCATTATCTTCTATGACTCAACTAATCTTTGGTTTTAATTTGCATTGGTAATTCTGAATGATAATGTGTCAATACAATGCAAATCACACCAAATATGTGAAAATGGAATGTAAAAACCACATTATTTCCTATGACTAATATTTCATTCTGTAATCTAGGTTAGATATTGATAATTCATTTGTAATCTTGTAAATGAATTATACATCACTGTCTACTGGACTTCCTAATTTAGAAAGTGATTGAGACCTTTGGTCTCTAATTTGCTTTGGATGTTTCAATTGCAAAATTAATTGTAATAAATGCCACATAGAGTAAATATTTCTGGCTTAAATCACGTGAGAAAATTACAGATGCATTTGGCCAATTGATGGAAATAATGACTTCCACAGATTGGTATTTATAGTTTTTTGTTGTGACCTTTTCCAAACTGAGACAATCAGGAATTACAGTGTAACTGAGCAGAATATGTAACTAAGCGAACAATCACAAAAGCAAGTAATGTAATTTCTGATAGGGTGAAACGATTTCACATTCGGTTCCAGAAGTCGCTAAACCTTTTTATGTGAATTTAGTGACAATTTCGTTATATTTGGCATCAATATAGTTCCATGTTCAGGCTTTCACTCGTACAAAAGCACCTATTTTCCCCAAAAATGAAGAGTCAGTTATTCTCAAAAATGTTGGAATCAAAATGCTTTTCTTTTCAACCAACGTTGGAACGCGTCTGCAAAGTTTCTTTCGAAAAAGACACTTTTAAGCCACGCCCAATTTCGTCGAAAAATCTAGGATCCTCTACTGATTACATTGCATTTAGAAATGTGATGCATACATATATTCTTTGCTTTGTCTGATGAACTAACATTGTTTCCCAGAAAACATTTATATTAAATTTACAGCCAGGTTTAATAGATTAATTTGATATTTTAATCTAAAGGAACTTTACTTGGATAAATGAAGCATCAAGTGGGGGTGTATTACTAATTCTATACTTCCCGTTTCTTGACATTTACCAATCTAATTCAGTAAACTATTATCTAAACTTTCATAGTATGAACTCTCTCTGTTTAGAAGTCAAATTGCATACTTAAAAGGAAATGTGGGAAGTTGAACGTTATTTTATCTTGTCTGAAGCCATAAAGTGTAACGCACTTAATGTCTGGAAATGACAAGTAAATCTTTTCGTAAGAAAAGCATAGAATTGCACGGACATTTGGAAGCCACTTTAATTTTGAATTGTTTTAAACTATATTTAGTTAACCTCTGATCATAAAAATACTTTTTTGAAACAATAGAGTTAAACGCTGTGCTTTTATGCACGTCAGTGACGTATTAGGACATTTTATTTACACCAAGTGTTTCCAAATTAGTACAAGCTACAAAAAGTAGAAGTACAAGAGAAACAAGAATCTGTATGGGAAAAAATTCATTGGAATCTAATGCAACAGTCGTTGGGGACAAACGAAAACGAAATTAACGAATCTGCGAAAAGAGCTGAAGTACATGTTTTTAATATGGTATAAAGGCTAATTTTCCAAATCGAAATAGACACTGAGCTTGGCTATTAGCTATAATTACTACAGATATTCATGTTATATCCTCCCTACATTAAAGCGTGCATTAATCACTACTGCTTTGCCAGCTTTCCCATTATATTGCATAGATTCATAGTGCCATAGGTCAATGCGATATTAGCAGTATTGGATGTGTATGATTAACTATATAATTAACTAGCGTTATTCGGAAGTTGCATATTACCGACTTAGGTCATGGATAATATTAATTATATGGCAAACTTAAAGGCTACCTTTAATCAGTGTGGTAGCAAAAAGGACGTGTTGTTCGTCCGTTAATTAATGAAATACGAGTATAAAGTCAAAGAGAAAATCTTTCAAACATGTATCAATTAATCCATTATTCTCTGTATGAGTTTACCTAATAAGGGCAGTACTGTTCGTGAAATGAATGGCCATCAGAAGTTTAAAATACTAAACAATCTGAAGATTCTCCGGATATATCGGGCTTGTAGATGATGATATTCGAACCTCAATTGGAAAACAAAGGGCTGGCTTGAATTTCTCCTATGCGAAAAATCCCAATAGTTGTAAAATTTGTTAACAAGCGCATAAACTATGCATAATTTAAAAGCATGAGACATAATACGTATCTATACATTTAATCTATTTGCACTGAATACAATAGGGAATTGGTATTTTATTTGATGTGCGTTCGTTAGCTTTTATTTCTTCACACACATAGGGCTTTGGATTTGTATTTTGACAAGAATTTATTGATGCGATTAATAAATAATTGTATTATACTCTCACATTATGCGTATAGATCTTATCTAGATATAGTTTTCAGAATTTTCGTGTAAAATTTCAATTTTGTGATCAAGGACTTTTTCACCTTACGAAGGGTAGACCAAGTTATTCGTTTTGAGTGTTTTGAATTCTTCTCGATTTGGAGAACAGATAGACTATGATTGGTTCGATAAGAAATGATCATGCATAAATGCGGAGAATACATTTGGAAATCTAAACAAGGAATATGTACTCAGCAGCACCAATTTTTCTCCCTAGGCAATGAAAACATTTAAAGCTCTGAAAACTCAAAAAATCAAGCTCAAATAGTGTCATCAAAGTAAATTTTACTATTAGATAATTTCCTATTTATGACTTTAATAGTCTTTGATGAATGATATGAGTATATGTAATGGTGTCGCCCTCAGGCAAAGAGTGCTCTGTGATGTGAAAATAATTGCAACAAATCAAAGTATTTTGATTTTTCCTCGGACATTTGGTACTCATCACAGTTGACATTAAATAAATATGTTGACATTAACCATTGTTTGATATGTAATTATATATGAGAGAATAGACACGTGTTCAAAGCATATCGTACGAAGTATTGCCATTTATGAAAATATATATATATAGTTTTCTTTTTTCAGAATATCCAGTATAAAATTACACAATTTTGATGTAAGGAGTGAAATTAATATCAAAAATTTTTATCAACAGTGGATTTATGATCTATATTATACGATTATTGAAAATTCAGTAATTCAAATGAAAACTTATCTGTAGATACGAAAAATTATCTGGATGAAACGGATTCTTTAGATATCCAGACAACAATACTTATGTAATATGGTTCCATTGTGCTTAATTTGTGTGAAGAGAAGATGGCATTCTTCATGCAAATTGTGTCACAGTAACAAAAGGGAGAATAATATTTCCTCCAATAAAATCAGCATTAATATTGGACATGAGCATCATTTTAATCAGATATAAGAATGTGATTATATATTGTTATTCATTGTTACCAGGCATTTCCTTGACAACCACTGGACATTTATCTTTAGATCATCATGATTTATGTTCCTGATTTAATCAAGGTTTGATTAAGATGATGGTAATTATGCATAAAATTATTATCTTTATGCATGAAAATGCTGCATTAATATACCAACCGACCTCTTTTTCATTCAGTGAGACTAACATTTAAACTTTTTGGTAACTACTCTTAACATGTACAACAGGAAGTTTCAATATTCCTTTTGAAGAATTTGGCACTGTTTAAAAATGCACCAAAATTATGCTCAACTGAGAGGTTCAATTTGGCCACCAGACATTTTGTGGAAAACATTCTTTTCTGTGACTCAACACTTCTTAATGGCAATTTGCATACAGACTAATGAGAAACTGTCAATCTAATTCTGAATCAGACAAAGAAAATGCTCTTGAAGCTTTTCAATAAACCTGAGTGCGCACAGAATCAATCATGGTGCCTTTTAATATTTCATGACCTTTTTTACAACAAAATGTAGATCATGTTTTCCAGTTCTTCCTATTTGAGCCAGTAAATTATGCCAGTAAATAAAAATAATCATCTGAAAAATCAATTGCACCCATTGATGAAAAACAGCCAATTTGGGTTAAAAATGAACAGCAAGCTTTACCTGTCGTTCTTTTATTTTAATTGTTGTGTTTATTTTTGGTACATAAAAAGTAAAAATGTAGTTCCAAATAAAGACTGATTAGCGCAAGCAATTTCATTAATAATTGTAATAAATGGAATATTTCTGGATGCAATCATGTGAGAAAATTGCAGATGCCTCAACCCCATTTACCAACATAATTGCACCCAAAATGGAGATTGAGTGTTTTTGTTGTGCCCTTTTTGTGGCTGTAACAAATCATGAATCAGAAGGTTAGGTCACAGGATGTAAGGCCTCTAAATTGTTCTCTGGATGACAACATTTTCTGAATGTCCATTCTGTTTTTCCGCCCAATTTGCAGATATTCTTTTTTTGTGATTGTTCAGTCCATCGTTCATAGTTGTAATATCAGTGTATTATCTATGTACATGCTATTCAAAGTTTGTTGAAATATAATGTACATATTGCAATGCCTCACATATACTGTTAAATTTAATTTGTAAGAACTGCAAAGATAAAGCGTTATTAAAAAGTTTGCTGCCAAAACAAACAGCATACAAGTGTCTGGATACGAAATCTGTACACCTTGACCTGTAAGATCTGTTGAAATGATAGCTAAACAGGCAATAACATCATCTTCCCTACCTTACATCCCATGCCAATAAGCAAACATAAACCTGTCTATATTGCATAGAAATCAATAAAACATGGTTTAGTTGTTTACTTATATGTTTTATATTTACAGAGAAAAATGCCATTTTGTTTATTGTTTTATCTTTTCACATACACACATTGCCTTTCTGTCAATTGACCATGATTTATTGAAGGTATAAATAAATAACTGCTAT
The DNA here is from genome assembly GCA_038406195.1 of Haplosyllis anthogorgicola. Taxonomy (NCBI): domain Eukaryota; kingdom Metazoa; phylum Annelida; class Polychaeta; order Phyllodocida; family Syllidae; genus Haplosyllis; species Haplosyllis anthogorgicola. The sequence continues at coordinate 6,120 of JBCAUI010276856.1, forward strand.
GTAACTTTAAACCTATAAGCACACAATGCAAGTGTGTGAAAGAACTACAGAACAATTTCAGAGTAAAGATGCTGCAAGAATAGCTTTTCTTATTTCATTGTAAGTTTTGTCCTCTCTCATTGACTTACTCATGTGGAGTGACATTGTTGACATTGAATGCAGCACATGTCAGATGTGACAGTATGTAGTTTACATGGATTAAAATGTTTGACTTCTGAAGAAAGACTGTTTGTTCAATTTTGAAAGGCTAAAAAGCAAAAATTAGCAAAATGTGAGAACTTAATAGTTACTTTTCAGACAACTTGACAGTTTACGCAGTTTATATTTTTGATAACTCACTACAGCGGACGTTGCTGTCTTATGTTCATTTTAGCCTGTGCTATGATGTTGCTGTAAAAAGTATATAAATAACTATCTAGAATGCAAAGAGTCCGAGACTCAATAATTGTCAGACATCCTATTAAAGCTGTAGTACCTTGTGTCTTTCATAAGTGACTGCCTTTGATGGATTCCTTCTCCCGGTAGAATGTACACAAAGAAGAGTGAGCATGTTGAAAAGCATGGTGCATGCTGGAAGCATGAACAATCAGAAAGAAATTGCAGTAGAAAATGTATTACAAGATTGATTGCTGTAATCTGAAGGCCTTGCTCCTTGTGAATTGCTTTTGATTTCACCTTAAAAGGAGCTTTGTAATATTGTAATTTAAACCAATATCTTTCTCCAAAAAGACAAAAAGCAATATGTGGATGTCGTACATGCGTTGAAGAACCAATAACATATCTATAATTACATTATAATTAAAATTGTATTTAGAGGATTTGGGTTTCAGTACATATCTAAGATTTAGAGGTCTCGTGATGGACAAATATAAAAGTCCTTTCAAATCATACCCATAAATATCCTACAGATTTTCTTTTTTTATATTTGCATCAGTATAATTTGATGGGATTATTATACATGAAATGACAGATATTATCAAATTTCACAGACATTGAGTCTCCACCTGTTCTTATGTTTGAAATAGAATTATTGATTCCTGAATGATACAGACCAAATTAAGGTAGCTGCCTATCTTTAGAACTTTGGTCATTTCTGTTAAGGAGGCTTGAAATAAATTTACTTTCTGCCTGATGGAAGTTGAAATTACATTTTATAAAATCTCTGAAAGAAATATGTACCTTGCAAGATGAACTGCGGTTTTCAAATTAATCGAACAGTAAAAATTATTGTAGTAGTAATGATAAAGTATCCTTAATATGATATCAGCCTACATGAAATACTCCTGAAGGAATCGTAAAAATAACATCGAATATCTCAATGTTATTCATGGCTGACTATCCCAATTATGTGACGAACAGAAATCAATAGCAATGTAATGCCAATCAATATTAAATGATGGAATACTCTGAAGGCTGCTCTTACTTGGAACAAGTATGATTAATGATACATTTATATGATAATAAGGGTATTTGTACTTAAATCCATTTAGACAAATGATACAAAGGCAGCTGAAGGTAATTCGTTTCAAATGACCAACTTTATGAATGATATCTTTTTATTGGCACTTGTATTTGCAAAGCATTTTCTATTTATTTCAAATGATGTTTTAAATTCATTAATTATTACTTCACTTGCATTTTAAAATCATACATGTATATCAAGCAATAAAATCGTAGAAAAGCGACGTATTTATTTAAAAATCATCATCTTGAACTTATTCAGTAGCACAAAGTGTAAACATTGTTTTGAGATTTTTGCTTGATGTTTACCTAAGTTTGCAAAGTTTCTCAAACAAAATACTACATATGTCAAGCTTTACAATTTCCATGTCACATTCCATGTCTACAGGCTGAAAGTAAATAACACATGATGTAGGTTTAATACAATATGTAAATATATGGTAACCTAATCGAAAGTTAAACTTGCAGTTTAGTCAAATGAAATGTTAATTGATTTCATTGATTGAAGTTTAACTTTCATTCAAGACCTAAACACACAAGGATTTAAACTAACTCGGTATTTAAACGTTTTTTAATTAGAAACCTGTATTTGGATTTAACTGAAATGTGAAATCTTGCCATTGATTAAGATTCCTTTTCCTTCTGATTCAAAATTTGCATTGAAACCTTTTTATTGATGAAACACACATGTTCAGAATTTAAAACTTGCGGTCATGAAAGGTAAAGCATTTAAAAACACAACACCTAGTTATGCATGCATGATTTGATTACATTTTCACCAGGCAATATTGTGTGAGCTTAAATGCTTAAGTGGGGTCATTACTTAAAAAAAGAACTTAAAACAATTATAATGCACATGATGCTGTCATCTCTAAATAGTCACCAAATGCCAGTTCTTTTAGACAAAGGTTTTGTATCCATCGCAAGTGCCTCAGAGACCTTTGTTAGATTAAAGCATTTATTGTATTTTGCTTTTGTTACATTTTTTGATGTGGCTGTGTTCAAGTTTGTTCGGATTACAGAGACCGTTTGATGCGTTGTAATTTTTGTACTCAAGTTTTATTGTTAATCAGAATTTCCAAGCGACCAGTTCCAGACAAAATAATTATGGCAATAAAAAAAGAAGTGCTATTCGAATAATATAAATACACAAGAGCAGACGGACAAAAGAACAAATTGGGGCAGTACTTTTGATTAGTTGGACAATTTCATGTGTTTTACACAACCTATCAGTTGTAGGAAGTGTGGAAACAGAGATGATAATTTACTACAAAACGAACAGCCATAAATGTCACATTTTCTGTTGATCTCTGGCATTTTATCTCTGTTTCAATAGCAATTTACCATCTGTTTATGAACAATATGGCCGGAAAAGGTCACTGGTTTATTAGCTACAGTCTATGACCATGATTAGCTATGAAAATTTATTAGCGTCCGTCGGACATAGTGGATTAGGCCAAAACAAAATGGTACTGTCCGTCTAGGAGACTGTCAGTACTGCCGATTGAAACTTTATTTGGTGATTACGAAAACCATTACGCGAGAAAGGAGGGATTTTCATCATCGTGAGCTTACTTGGTGACCGTCATCTAAGCATTTCATTTCGAAATGTCTTATCTCAATCAATTTCGAAATATAATTAGTGCCATTGTCAAATTATTGGTTACTCAAATTAATGGTTTCAAGAACATATACAGAAGGCTGATATTGCAGGTTACCAGTAGTGTTTGTCCCTGAATTACGTATTCATTATTTATTGATGAAATTTTTGTTAGGTGATTATTTATTGTCTATTAACTGTTGTTATTTCCTGTGTTGAATCATGGTACAACCCTATTGTAAAAGAGTTATGAAGGTGTTCTAAAGGAAGACTTGTTCCATTATTTGAAGTATATCTTTCCATGTTTACATGGTTTACAGAATGAAATTAATTGGCAGACTATATTAACCACATAGGATGCACAATCAGGCTGTGTAGGTGGGTCAGTAGAATAATACTTTGGCATAACATTCTTTGTCATTTAGTTCAAGAGTATTCTTCCTTCATATGACTTTTTACAAGAGGTAGTATTATTGTCTGTGACTGCAAGGTTGATCTTATTTCTCTTCTTAATTAATTTGATATCTTTTATACTTGAAATATTTTATATCTGGGTCTCATTTCTCCTTGTAGAGTACATTGAATAACAACCAAAAAAAAAGCCACCTGTTTCCTCAATGCATATAATGCATATAATTTATTAATGAATTGTGTATGACAATAAATCAATAAGCATAATGATCTTACAGCCACCAATAAGACCATAGAAAGTCAATGTTATTATATGGTATGTCAGACAATTAGATGACTAACACTAAATAAATAAAGTTGTAATACAGATCAATGTATGGACAGGAGTACTTTGTAACAAGCTATTTGTACAGGGAAATAGAGACTTATTGCACAGATATAGATGTCAATACCATGTACTTGGCATCATAATGAATGGCTAAGTACGTTATTGGTACTGGACAGGAATATGATGTGCAAACCAGTGAACTTGGGTCATTACAAACTCCTATCATGGTGGTTAAAATGGGGAAATTGATTGTAATTTTGATTTAATCTACAAGAATGTAATAATGTCATTCTTTTCATCAGTTCTGGAAATCAATACGTCATACAATTTCCTAACTCACCTCAGAATCCTGCATGAAAGGAAGTTCATAATTTTATGTCATGCGTTAATCTGAAACCCAATTGTACTATATCTGGAAATGATCCAACATTCCACTCCATTCATGTCAGTAAAATATATTCACAATACAGACATTGTGCATGATGCTTTTTGCTAATCCACTTTAACATAATATTTAATCTTTGTTAATTTAACTGAAACATGCAAGGGTTATGATTATAAAAAGGACTAGGTCATTTGTAATTTAGCTATGAAAAATAATTGGATGAAACCATGGTCTGTTTTTACCTTTGATAGCAAATTAAATATAATCGAAATACATTTCAGGCATGCATTCATAAATATATAGTGTATTTTTTATTTTACCTGAAAGACAACCAGATTGTTATTTCCAGAAAGAGATTTAAGAAAATACTTCAAAATTTGATCATAATAAACACCACTGTTTTTATGTATCGTAAAAGCGATACGATACAAAAAAGTTTATATTGACTTAACCCCTTCGTTACCGAAGATTTTTTTCATTTTGCCTTTGAAAATCTGAGAAATTATAGCCTTTTATTAAAAAATTAACAAAAAAATCAGCATATAAGACACAGTTTATCTTATGGTATGTGACTACATCTAACAAAATTGCCTTCAAACTGAACATTTGTACTTGACCCAGATTCCAATACAGTTTGGATAAATCACCACTTCATAACAAATTTTTTAGCATTTTTTGATGAAAAAACAAAGAATAAATATTTTGATCCTGTATATACCTGATTTATCAGGTTATATAAGCACATTTTAATGTGCTGTGAGAAGAATGACTAAAGTCAACAGAATGCCTAGTAGCAAGTTTGGTCATGACAGATATTTTGGCCAACTTGTAGTTAAGCATAAGCCAACCCCCAGCTTCCAAAATGCACAATTTGCAATTGGCCTTTAAAAAGGGCATCTGTAGTGTCCCTTATATAGGTCAGGTGGGTAATATGGGTTGCCATGCGAAGCACATGTTGTTCCGAGTCACATGGTATCACTTTGATCAAAATAGGCAAGTTTCATTCCGTATTTAAATTAGCCATGTGACTGAGGACGATATGTTTATATGTACCCTCAGCGGGTACATAAGTAGTGAAAGGGTTAACGCATAATTTTGAATACGAACGTTAGGCCGTCAGTCTTTTTCGGTGTTGTCGTTTTGGGGGTGGGGCGGGGGTTACATTTAATTTGCAAGCCGTCATTGCCAAGAATATTCTGGGTCAAAGCAGCCTTGTAAGACAGAGAACACAATTTCAACTTTGGGGTGTTTGTCTTCTTTTTTTCATTTTAGGGTGCGAAGTGATGTGAAATACACAAATAGTAAAAAAATAACCTTATTCGATTGAGAGATTAAAATTTTGAATGAGAGTGGTGCGAGTGTATTATGAGATTTCTGCTGATTTATATCCAGGAATGTGGGATATTACCATGGCAACTAATGATATATATGTTACACAGCTGTTGATAAGTCAATATACAACACACATTGCGATACATACTATGTATGGACAATATACACTGACATTGTATTCGTTGTACAAGCTATTGACTTGCATTCAATTCTAGGAGCAAACTAAACATTTGTAGGTATGTTTTAATTTTAATGCATTAAATTTCATTTGGGTCTCAAGGTTAATCTGTTCAGAAATCACACATCACCTGCAGGTTAAAGTGTGATCTAGTAGCTCGGTCAAGGTACTCGTGGCCAGGATTTGTATTTTTGATGCGTGGCACTTGCGACCTGCAGCAGTTAAAGTGTCTTGGATTTGTGCATTCAGAATTATCAGTTAAATTTCATTTTCTTTGCAAGCGCACTTGACTGTTCAGTAAGATGTGAGTTAAAAAAGATTCGTTGCAGGTCAAGATGACCTAAGTTTGTTTGATGTACAGTAAATTCTGCTATCAGGTGGCCGTTGGTTGCAGGGCTGGTACCAATATATACAATGTGGCATAGTGTTTGAGTTTGTGTTTAAACCTTGAAGTAACGACAACCTGTCATTAGGCTTATTTTTTTTAATTCTTTGGATTACATTTCCCGCCGCACTTTGAAATTAGGATTTCAAAAAAAACAAAAACTCATATGGCAGCTGAAACATGTCGTACACAGCAAAATATAGCTCTGTTTGTCGCATCAACTAATTTTGTCACAAGTTGGTCAATTTTTTTTTGACATTTATGAATAGTTTGGCTTTTTAGGGACCAAGTTCAATTTTTTTTTTTTTTTTTCCGATCGCCGCACTTTGAAAATCCTGCCAGTGCAATGTAATCCAAATGATTAAATAAAAAAAGCCGTAACGACTACGGATTATCTGGCAGAAGACGTATTTGCAGATGCCTAGTTTTAACGTATGAATACATAACTAAATAATGTGAAAATGCATCCATCAAGGTTTCGCAAATGAGAAATGAGGCTATGATTTTGAAGCACATCATCCGCATGATTCGAAACCAGGGCGTTCTGTGCATCTTTCGCCAGTCGTCAGTACATGTGTGGCCTAACGGATGTAAATTTGTAAATGTATGACATGTCAATGCAGAAAATACATGCGCAAGTAAAGCGAATCATTAAATTTAATATTCTGATGTGATGTGTTGAGGTTTTTAGTACCATTGAATGTTTGTGCATGGAAACCTGTTAGGCTTTAATTATTTAAAAATTTAATTATTTGGATTACATTTCCCTTCGCACTTTGAAATCAGGATTTCAACCAAATAAAAAATCATTTGAGGTTGAAACATGTTGTGCACAGCAAGATTTTTGCATCATAACTAGTTTCGTAAGGAGACAATTGAAAAATATTAAATATTTTATCAATATTTATAAACAGTTTGGCTGTCTTGGGGCCAAGTTCAATTTTTTTTTTTTTTCTTTTTTCCAATCGCCGCACTTTGAAAATCCTGAAAGTGCAATGTAATCCAAATGATTAAAAAAAAGGGTCTTATCCACAACGTATCACTACGTAATTATATTTTGGTCAATAAAGTCATAATTGGGAGGCTGACGACCATTTACTTTAACGACCGTGTTCACATTTTGTGCCACATTTCATAAGTCGGAAAATACAAGTGGTCGCTTTTGATGACATTAAAATATACTACAATTAAGACTGTTTATTTAATTGTTTGGATTACATTACTCGCCGCACTTTGAAATCGGGATTTCAAAAAAAACCCACATTATGCACAGCAAAATGTGGTAGCCTTTTAGCCGTCTGAAGTCGATAGAGAAACATGTTAATTTTATTTATATTTATGAACAGTTTGGCTTTTTAGGGACCCAAGTTTAATTAGAATTTTCCCCATAACGCCGCACTTTGAAAATCCTGTTGGTGCAATGTAATCCAAATGATTGAAAAAAGGCCTAATGCAAGTGTAATTTGTTTAATATCGCAAGTGAATGATTAGTTTAGGATGTTGAGAGAATAATCAGGTAAAAACCAGGAAATTAGTTGTAAACTGCATTACACATGACAGCTGTGTGAATCAATTACAATAGTAGTTTTAAATGATCAGTAATCTTGCTGTGGAAATGAGTTTTAAGATGAGTCTAGCCCCACATGACGTTGCATGACGTAACTGGACCTTATGTCTCCCAATTGCACTGTACTCTACAACACTTCCGCGAAATAAACATGATCCAACCACCACATGTAAGGCAAACAAGGTGACAAAAATTAATGAGCCATGACTTTTTAAGGCATGTTATCTGATGGGGGATGACTGAGGTTTATTTATAGTCTGACAAATTATTTATTTAAGATTATTGGAAAATTATTTCATGCTTATGTTCTGTTCTAAAAATATTGTAATATTAAGGCCAATCATGTGTCAAAGTTTAACAAAATTTTGCCATCCCTTTGGCAAGGTAACAGTTAGTAAAATCCACGTGGAGGGTCACACTAAGTCAAAATAGGTGCAATCAGTGGTCCACAAAAAAGACCCTGGTCCAACAAAAAAATTTTAAAAAGAAGAGAAAAATTACAGCCATTTTCCATTGATCTTAATGGTTTTGGTGGTCATCTTTGTCAATGAATTACTCTTTAATGAGATGGTAGAATGTGCTAAACATTTGTCTATTGATTCTTAAGGACATTATTAACAACCAGTATTATATTTAGGTCAATACGTTATGGGGCTCTAGTCACCTTAAATTTTACTGGACTGAATGCAAATTGACATCAAGTTTGGCATAGTCAGATAGCTTATTTTATGGCTTTGATTCTGTACCATAGCATAGCCACCTATAATTTAATCAATTAGGTTTGAGGCAAACGGCTTGTATTCATTATGGGCTTCCTTCTTATCATAACATTCTTTACAACAGAGGTATGTGTGAGCGTTTTATTTGAATGTGAATATTTTAAAATTTATATTTGAGCATCAATTGCACACCCTGTCCTCGTAATGTTGTTCTGCCTCATCGTACCCAGCAAGACAATCAGCTGTACCATCAAAAAGTTAATCTTGGCGTTGCAAGTTGCTGGATCCTCATCACACCAATCGTCCATATGATTGCACTAATAAAAATAAAACAGAAATAAATAGATAAAGAATATAAAAAAGTAGAAATGAATTCTTAGATTCACTTGCAAAGTAGCCAAAAGTATCTCACAGTTGCTGATACAAGATTTCTGGTTGTGACGGGGCGGGGTGAGGGGTGTGAATGGGACGGTGGTAATTTTTAAAATTCAATTTGTACTGCTGATTTTATACCCCTTCAAAACATGTCACGCCCGTTTACATAAAGCACTAAGTGTTCTCTACTGGGCATTTGTTGTTGATTATGATACCAAAGGGCAATGGTTCGAGGGAAGCTAAAAAGTAAGTTCTTACCGCTGAACAATATTTTTAATCAAATTCATCAACACAATCAGCTACTTCGTCACTGATTTCTGAGTGATTTTAAATTATCATTTATGCTCTTGTTTGTTGCGACCACTCATTTCTGGGTGATTTTAAGTGATCACACATTTTCGGGTCATTACTCATTTAGGTAATAGCAGGTAGTTCACATCCTTATCAGCACACACTCCCCTCTCTCAAGATCAGCAAAGCCCCATTCAAGGCAGTAACTGTCACGGTGTTTCATTAAAATGTACAAAACAAATCAGAGTACATACGCCGCAATGATGGGAATTTTCATCATATCCGTCTTTGCTGTCAACACTGCCATCACACATTTGGTCTTCAGTCAGACAAGTCATGCTCGCGCACTGGCAGGAAATTATTTAAATATGTATGCATTACTTAGAAATAATTTGGCAGCACAAAGAAAGGACAATTAATGATTTATGGATTACTACAATGAGGTTATGTCTAATTGCCTAGAATTAAGGTCTTGAATTCATACGGTCGAAACAATTTTTATGCACACTCCAGAATTTATGTTCGGATTAGTTTCACCAGTGTTACGAATGAATTATGAAAAAGCAAAGTAAACTTACCACTGTTATCCGTGGTAAGTTACTCGGTAAGTTGCCCCAGAACTTACTACGGATCTCATGAATTGTATACTGATATCATCCATAATAAATATTTAGAAGTTAGCTC
>JBCAUI010276967.1:0-15833 GCA_038406195.1 Haplosyllis anthogorgicola
ACGCACGCAGTTAACTGTCAGGATTGTGTAAAATTACTACAAACTCATCACTTAGCTACCTGTGTTCAGGTAGCAAATATTTTCGAATTGAAAAAAGAATTGCCCAAAAGATGAGACATAATTGCCTGAAGTATTAATGCTTAACAGATGGATAAATTTAGATTAATGGCACAGACTCCGGCACAGCAAACAATTTGTATTTTATTTTGCGAACATAAATGAGTCCTCAAAGGGAACAGACATAAGTGAACATCTCCATATTGTTTGTTTCAGGTAGCCTAGTAACTGTATGTGAAGTATTAAGAACAATTGGAAGAAGCATGAAGTCTATTGAATGGTTTATGTGCTTATTCGTAACGTGGATATTTACATTGACCGTTTACGACTGCCATGCATTTCGCATTGAACACAATTTGACTCCACATGATAAATGGCGCATAACGAAACAATATATTGAAAACCAAGAACAGAAGAGGTTACTGTCGAATAATATAATGCACAAAAGGGGATGTAAAGGATTTCCATGTATGTACACGCATATGGGAGGTAGTGCTGGAAATGCTTCAATAAGGAAAGCTAAACTGATGTTGCTGAGGGAATGTGTTGCAGATCCTTCCTGTGCCTCAATTGGAAAAAGATCAGGAGGCTACAATAAAGAGTACAACCTGAAGCGAATTCTCATGTTAGGTAAGTACACGTTGAATACCATTTCATCATTTACTTGATACTAGCTGTGCATAGTTCAACTGGATTTTTAAGCCGTTACATTACATGCAACGGCTTATAGTATTCAACTAGCACTGGACCCCCCCCATCATCATCATCTGATTTGGCAAAATGCATTTCTGGCCATTTCAGATACTTTGTAGGGAAAAAAAATTCAGTGTATTTTGCTATTGGACTTAGACTTTCTTTATGGAGTTGGCTCAAGGTATATACAGTGAGTTGAGGGAGCTTGCTCAAGGGACAAACAGTGTGCACTTGCAACACCAAGGTACATGTATGCAGTAAGTTGAGGGAGGGAGCTTCCTCAAGGGACAAACAGTGTGCACTTGCATGTTACACCACTATAAGACCTAATTAGCTTAAAAAACGTTAGTTTAAATGGCATATCTAAGGAAATCATCATTTTAAATCCCCTTTAAGACCTAATTGGCCAAAAAATGTTACTTAAAATGGCATATTTAAGTAAATTGTCACTTTAAATCCGCTTTAAGGCCTAATCAGCCAAAAAACATTACTTTAAATGCCATATTTAAGTAAATCATCCCTTTAAATCTGCTTTAAGACCTAATCAGCCAACAAAACATTACTTTAAATGGAATATGTAAGTAAATGGTCACTTTAAAATCCACTTTAAGACCTAATAGGCCAAAAAAAATTACTTTGAATGGCATATCTAAGGAAATCTTCCCTTTAAATCTGCTTTAAGACCTAAATGACCAAAAATAGGTACTTTAAATGGCATATCCAAGTAAATCATCACTTTTTATCGAAAAAAAACATTACTTTAACTGGCATGTCTAAGTAAATCATCACTTTAAGCTGACTTTGAGACATAATTGTGCAAAAATAATTACTTTGAATGAGATATCTATGTAAATTGTCACTTTAAATCCACTCTTATACCTAAACTCAAAAAAAATGTTGATTGCTGTTTACTTTTGTTTTTAATGGGTTTTGGTTGTGGGGGGTTTGCATTTGGGGGCAATGCAACGGCTTTGCAACCTACTGGATTGTCTAGTTCTAAATTTTCATTTATTTCCACAAATTATTATGCCCAGGTGACACAATAAAACTTGCCGATAATATCATATTTTACTCTGCTAAAATGGATGTCTCCTATTATTGTAGCCATATTTTAAATAATATGAATGTAATGTGGTCTATGAAATTACCACAAAATGGAACATGACTCACATCTCAAAGATCACTTAAATTGACAATACTTAAGGAAGTGGCCACCACTTAGCGACCAAATCAATGGCAAACCATTACATTAGAACATGAAGCTCAACTTATTGGTATTATGGAAATTACAGATCAGGTATTAAGGCAGTACAAAGGGCATCAATCCACTTCCCCTAGACCTTGGTGCATATGGGAATCACAGTTCACTTCAAGTACATTACAATAGGAAGTGTGTGGACAATGGACACAGATGATTAGGACTACTTGTGGTTCTGACTAACCTCCAAATCTAAGCTTCACAATTTATTTGTATGCATGTGTCACAAACACATTATGCCATTCTATTGATGAGGGCTGAAATCAATTATTGGCTGTCACTGCCAAAGGGTTTGGGGCCATGTGATACTTGTGAGAAGTGAGATTGGTAAGCTGAGTAGGAAAGGCTCAAGATAAATATTATCCACCTCTAAGAGGATGGTGTTGGGTAAGAAAATCTGTACTCTTGGCACCTTTGCTTGTGAACCGAAATAAAAATTATTTTTTTGGGGTGTGAAGTAAATGTACATGTATTGGAGAAATTATTATTGTGCAAGTTGCACTGGAGTAAATATTTGAAAAACATCTCAAACATCTTAACAAGGTTACTCCTGCTAAGAGTAACTGAGAACCAACATGAGATATTTCCACTGCATGTGTAATTGGAAACCAATTAATTTTGGCAAAAACAAATATTGCAGTCTGGTTTTAAATTTAGCTAAAAGTTTATCTGAAACCCCACTAACTTTAATTTTCCAATGTTTGTTACTGAATCCATAGCCAAGTAAAAAGCTGGAGTAGTATTGTACACCCTGGATATTTAATAGTTTATGTCAATACACTTAACATAACGTTTCACTCGGCTTTATTGGTGTTTTTCTTTCAGGAAATTTAAAACTATTGGTGGTGTAGATTTTATCTCAGAATATTTTCCTTTAAGAGTTATTTCGCAAATTTCATCACCCTGATTTTGATTCCTTCTTTATATCCTTAGCCCAAGTCACACCTTGAGGCAATTACTCTTATCAGTTGACATGAAGACAATGCCCTTTTCGCTGACACAGAGACATGCAAATATGCTGTCAAAAACTCACCGCCCGTGCCAATAATCTGAAATATGCATCCAGAGATGCGGAAAAATCTACATTCTCTGGCCATAGTTCACATTCAACTCTACGCTTATTAATTAAATCTCCCTTTACTGTCCCCAGTGGCAGTGACCACTTTATGTGAAGAGATAACAAGCCTAATTTAACAGCAAAAGTCACAGAGAAATAAAAGACTCTTTAGACACACGAGACATGATTGCATACAAATTGTACTTAGATGGAAAGAATTTGACAAGTTTGGTTAACCGCCAAATATGATCTGACATGGGCACTTTAGCTTAGCAAATGAGACCCAATGTATGGACATCAGCATATATACACACATTGCTACATATGTGATCTTGCTCCATGAATGAACATTGGGGAGCAGCTGAATGCTAGCAAATCTAGTTTAGGGCACCACTGTCAAAATTTTGTATTGATTTGGACGAGGCTCCTCTGTAAGCAAACGAAACGCAGAAAGCACTCAAGCAATTGAATTGAAAACTGTATCAACACCAATCCATTTACAAGCTTACTACATCTCGAGAATTTTACACTGTAAACTGAACTAGATACAAACCTTTTAATGTAAACATATCCCATGTAACGCCTTCAAAAAATGTGTTTGTTTACATCCAATCCCAACAAGACTTGAACGTCTTTTCGTAGCACTTTATTCCATCTACAACTTTAACAGTCCCATCACAATAAGGCACTTCTACCAAGTGAACGCTATCCTTCAGCAATATCCACACACACAAGCATTATAGCCTATCCAAAACTTTACAGTACAAATATCCAATGATTGTTGTGCAAACACCGATAATAAAACTCTATTGACAATGTAGCTTAACGCTATAAAAGCTCGAAAACTGCCAGTTAAATGCGTAAGGCTCTGTGCACTAGTAGGAGGCAGCCATATTGAATGTATGCGGCACTGCCCTCTCTGTGTATTGCTGCTATGTAAATATGGAACTTCAATTCACTGCTGTGATGTGGTGATTGGTGAAGGGCTGTAGGTATCATCCCGTTCTTGTGCTATTTTAGAAGCCTCCATGCACTCGGTTCAACTTGACTGAACAATGTTGCAACTTTGTGGCATCACACCTCCTTAGTTGGTAATAACAATCAGTCTGTTTGTTTGCGGTTTAAAAATTCTCTCAATGTTTCCAAATATTATTCCAATCAAGGAAACGTATGCCACTATTTAATAATTAGCAAATCATGACATTTTGTAATACTGAAAGGTTCGTCTGATAAATTTCTGAATTAATGGGCATCCGAATTAAAAGTGTACATCTGATAATATTGTATTTGCAAAGTCCAATGTACTAGAAAATTTACCGGTGTTGGTTTGATACAATTGCACGAATAATCGCAACGTACTTTGAAAAAACATTTCCGCCGTTCATCCAATACTTTTGTTTGTTGAGTAGTACTTGGTGCAACATTATATTTTCAAGTAGATAAAACACCAGAATGCTGTCAATTTGAATCTCACCGCCCGCATGCAGTGTAAATGCATCTCAGCAATAAACTTTGTCATTGCCAAACCATGTCGGAATTGACCTTAACCTTTTGACCTATATTTGCATATTTGAACATGAAATGAATGTATCAACTTATACGTCAACGGGTGAAAAAAGGACTTGTTTTGCGGCAAAGAAATTCTGACAAATAGACCAATTTTCATATCAAACGAAAAATATTACTTTCTGTCGTGTGCAAACTAAATTATAGACATGTCTTGGAGATGTTGCCAGTGAGTAAAACTCGTATAAAACTACAGATACTCAAATGACCTATTCTCCACATTATCTTGAGCCTAATTGTTGCTGACTTTCTAAAATTATGCAGTATCATTCGACTGTTTTTCAGACGGAGAACCTTTTTTCAAGGTGCTTATTTTCTGCACACAGAAGTTCCTGCCAATAACAAACCCTGGTCTCAGTTTCAAGAAAAGATACACAAACATACTGCACAGCAAGGTCTTCTCCGCAGGGCAGAATTATACTAAATTAACTTCTACGTATGCAATGTTAATTTTCCTATTAACATTTTTTGCTGAGCTACTGCTCTGAACCTGTGTTACCTTAAAGCGGCATTTTGCCCTATTTGTAACATACAAATTCACCAAGCCATTAAAATATATGTTACATCACCCTGGGTGTGGAAAGGTAAACAGTTTAACATGAGAATAATTTACTGATTGCGCCAAAAATTGTACCAAGAAACATATGATAAAATTTTGTTTAATTTCAGAATATTAGGACTGTGATAAAATTATGCTTTCTACGTCACTTCCTTCACAAACGTAAAAAATTAAAAAAGGAAAAATTAGGTATCAGAATTCTCATTGTTAAATAACGATGTGTTTAAATATACATGAGCATTACATTTACAGTTTCTATTTTTCTGCCAAAGGTTACGAAATTGCTAATTTTGTATCAACACTTACAAAAAAATTATGGGACACAACTTTTACAGCATACAGGCCTTATCTAGGGCATACACCTCAATTTACATATTGTATTAAGCAATACATTGAAATAAATGTTTACATTGACCAGAAAGGGTCGTTATGCCTATCCTACGTTAAATTAATTGGCAGTTCCAACTAAAAAGTAAACTTTTCTTCACATGCCAAGAAATATGAATTTTACAAAAGAAACTTTGGACTCAAACACTAACAGATCTTGCATCTTAAGATCAACACGAAGGATTCTTACCTTTTGTATATATTCACAATACATACACAGTATCCTTGACTAAACCACTGTTGATCTATCAAATATTACCTTTTAAGATATAAAACATGTTTACAAGCATCCCAGCCGTAGTACATAAATGACTACATACGGAAGTGTTTGCCCTCAAAAGGCAGTGATCTTGAACCAGGGGTGCACTAATACTGACAATTTTGTCAAATGCCTGTCCCAGAAGTGTCACGTATATTTGTCAAATAGCAACCGTTAGTGTATCAGTTTCATAGAAATCATCTTTTCAAAGCAAATACGACCGAGACACGTTATCCCCTACAGACAACAAAAACCCATGACCCGGAGGTCATGGGTTCGATCCCCATCCGGGGTCCCATACTTTTTCAGCACAACTAAGGTATTGTTGATGAATTTACTTTCTCTTCAACAAAAAGTTTGTCTTTCACTCGGTAATTGTGTGATAACACATACGACTGCCCTCCTTCAGTTTTTTTCCTCATTGGGAAATAACATACTGACTAAAAAGATCATTTCAGGACTCATCCAAGCGAAAAATAGGATCAGTTGTGCAGTTAAAAAGGCTTACAAGGCATATACAAATGATAGGCTCCAACCCTCTACTTAGCGGGGGCATTACTTTTGCCATAATTGAAAGTTCGTATTAACAAAGGTAGAAATGTATTATTAGTGTTTTTATTTAACACTCTCCCAGGTTCATAAGGTAAAATATTTTTTATGAAAGGTAAAGCCTTTCAGTTGAACTTCATGTTTTGATAAGGGATGAGGTTTCTGGTTCTATTAACGCCAACAACTCATTCATAAAAAAATTCTATTCCTATTTATGCTTTGGAAGCCTCATCTGCTGCACTTGCATAATCTTCGCTTTCACGAAATTTCAAACCATTGGCTTGGCAAGACATTCCGTTCCTTATTATCAAAATTAGAGTCCCACTTCAATTCTTTTAAAATGATGGAAACATTGGAAAAATCTTTTTCACCACACACTCCAGGCACCCGTATGACTTGCAGTATCCCATAGGTACCACAAGGTAACTGTACCTGTAATACTCCGACAGAAGTATGGCAGATATTTCATTTGTGTCAGACAAGTGCACAAATCTACCTGCGATTCCTTCCCTCTAATCAGACGTGCATCAATTTGTGAGGTTTATCATTCTGTAGACCCTGCGAGGCTTTGATTGCTAATATTTCGGGAAAGCAAGGAGGCCAGGCAACACTTTTCAGCGAAGAATCACGCCAACAACTGACATTCTGCAATGCATGTAACAGAACCAAACCATTTGACAATTTCACTTAATGGTATCTGAATGGTTATAAAATAATGCTTAATTCCAGAATATTCAGTGCTTGAAACTCTAAATGCTTGGGCACTGAGAACGGGCCGGATCACATCACAACTGTATCACAAACTTAACGACTGTGATTTACGGTCGTTAATAACAGGTGGTCTCAAAACACAAGTTCCACCAAATGGAAATAAAGGTTTCAGTTATGTAACACTGTTACAAGTTGGAGGTTGTAAAACAGGTTTCACTGTATCTGTATTGGGCAAAAATAATAAGAGGTGGAAACACTTCAGTCGGAGTACTCTTCATCACAAGTGTGTACATTTGCCACATAAAATACTGATCAATTGTCATCTTCCTGTTTCTTTCCATTTTGAAAAAAAGGAACATACTTGTTTGCAGTGCTTAATTTTATCCTCAACCGAACATAGGTTGCAATCCATTGTCAGTTCACATTTGATTCCACGTTATTCACAAAATCAGTCAGAATATCAACGTCCATTAGCTTCAGGGCGGTCGAAAGTTCGGCGGATTGTCTGCAACTTTTTTGCGAGTCGACATGAATCTAATACTTTTCATGTAACATTGATTTAACACTACCGTACACAATAAACTCTAAATGCCAAAGTCTGTTAAGGACTACGTGCTCATCATCATTTTTCTGAACGTGCATGAATCGATCACACACATGAAATAAATGCGCTTTCTACAAGTGTGATTCCAACTTTTAACTGCATAAAGAGATCCTTGGTCACAGCTGGGCTTTCCCAAAATATCATAATTTACGATAAAACCATCGTAATGTCGACTTTGATATGAGGAACTTCACAAAGCTTGGATAGCGTGATGATATGAAATCAAGTTATCCAGCGTCCAGTTCACTATCCGAGGCAATATAATGGTCTTCACACAGCGGAACAACTATCCCTTCTCCAAAGTACTGCTTACGCAATTTACCAGAGCCAAACAAATATTCACCAGATCTAAAACAAATATACATCATTGTGATTGATTAATGTTTTGTGATAAAAATCTGTTTCGCGGAAACAGCAAGAGGAGAACAAATTAAGAGACAGCAGTCCGTTACTACTTGGTTTAGTACAGTTTAACCTGCTTTGAGGGGTCATCCTTACAACATAAATTGTCCGTAAATGACAGGTGGCCTCACAAAGTGATGATTTTAATGAGTTATCTACGAAGAAAAACAAGAAATAAACCTACATATTGGCCGTAAATGCCATGTGCCCACTCAAAGCAGTGGCTTGTTAAAGCAGGTTCTACTGTACCAGATATTCCAATTCGATTATTTTGGACTTGATGATGATTTCCTGAAGTGCAAAAGAGACCCAGAGGGCAATTTAATAGGTCCAGCTGTCTCCATGATCAACAGCCTACGCAAGACGTCGCAGACGACAGCTACGGATGACGGACAAATCCTGATTCTCAGGGCCGTTTCTTAAATATGCGCAATTACATGAGCTTGCGACTTGTGCCAATGGCAAAGATATCTCGCTTACTTTTTCATGGAATCTGGAATTGAGCAGTAGATACCAAACGTGTATTCGTAACGTTCTCAATATCCCAGCATTACATTGAACGCAATTCAGTTAGTTCTGTTCTGTTTTGTTAACCCCAGATGTATCTAGACTTCCATGTCCAGATGCGTCGTACTATCTCATTTATAACGCTTTTTGTTTCTTCTGACATTCCATCTTGAGGTGAAATTATTTCAGCCTGAATGTTTATATACAATGTTTCCTGTGGAAACACAAAAAGTCTGAAGTATGAAACGTACGGCAGAAGCATCTGGAACCAAAGCATTTTTCTTAAAGGATAATTCCAAACGCGTTTACCCATCAGAAATAGGATTATTATCAATAAATCATCCAAGGACGTTCTTGAAATGTGCTTCTAAATTTAAGTTTCACTTATGTTAAAAATTCCAATTCAATATCTGCCCAAGCTGTACAAACTTAACCTCCAAAATGACCACTGAAGAATGTAGCTCTGGTTGTCACTGTCGCCAGCATTAGTACATTTTAAAAGTAAAACATTTATTCTACATATTATTGAAGAAGATAATAAATATACAGAGATATAAAATATAAATTACAGTTCTCTGGCAATTTTGATTTTCTTATTATTGTATTTAACTGAGTGATCGTAAACCAGAAGCAGGTTTTTCAGAGAGATATAAAATAACTTCACGCAGCGCCCTGAAATGAAAATTTACAGCATTCGGACCCTAATGATTGCACATTTAGGCGTGGTTTATTCTTGCGGTTATTAATTGTTTTTCCCTTGTTTGTTTACATCACAAAAAGCAGCTGCTGAAATATGTCTTCTGCCCATTCCAGTTTGAAATGTTTACACGAAAGATTGCTACTACTTCACAAAAAGCTAAATACATCTATAGTAAATAGCAACATCTGACGAATACGTCAGCAATTAATTTACTCTCGAGTTCTTTTCTCTTTACACATGTCTGACTAACGTCAACAGAACAACGTAACCGCCAGTGTGATGTCACGAAGGTTTATGATTCAGTGATAACAAAATTATATTACTCAATCCTTTACTGGCACCCATTTTTCCTTCCTGAACGAACAGTCCAAACATAATTACAAATGCTCAGAACGCAATTGCAAATACGCTAAAAATGGACTATTGAGCCTGGGGGCTTTTCAGATTCCACGATAAACTTTTAATTATTGCTAAGTTAAGGATGACAATACGCCATACTCATTTTTTAATCTGAATATGTCATGTCGATAAACGCTGGGGGCCAAAAGAGAACCAACTAATTCTAGCAGAATACTCCTTCGGACTGACATCCAATGGAATCTCTAATCATATCAGTTTCATATCGTTACATTGTACACTGAAAGAAAACACTGAAATGAACTCACGACAGGGCTACGTCTGATAACGCGCAGGTGGGCAACACACAATGTCAGTTCGCATATCAAATCTCAGTTCATGTTTTTGTAACACAGTGTATTCAATTTCGATCCTTTTGTCACAATTAGTGATCACTTTAACTCAATCTCATAGATATTCCAGTTTTACTGAAAGGCGTACAAGTAATCCTTAAGAACAATATATTTTGTGTTTATTCTTCCCATTTGAAGAAAATGAACAGGAAAGTTATCCTTCCAACGGAAACAGAGGCCAA
Source organism: Haplosyllis anthogorgicola (assembly GCA_038406195.1). NCBI lineage: Eukaryota > Metazoa > Annelida > Polychaeta > Phyllodocida > Syllidae > Haplosyllis > Haplosyllis anthogorgicola. The sequence goes on from JBCAUI010276967.1 coordinate 10,241, forward strand.
CTGCTACTGCTGATTTTTTTTCTGCAGAAGCTGCTCTGGTTGGAACGAATTTTTAACCTTTTTGGTAGAGAAACTCAGCAACGAAAGATCCTATCAGAATACTTCAAAGCGTGTTCTCAACCTCTTTTAGAACTTGATGATATCCATGTTGAACTGGAAGCAAAGTAAGTACCATATATTTGTAGAAGCGCGAAATGAAAACATTGACTTGTTCACCAAAACTTTTGTTTCTCCTAAAACGTTTTAAATTTTAAAAATTAAAATTAAAACAATGCTAAAAACATTTTGTACCATCGATTCGAGCTTCAAGGGAATAATTAGGTACTTTTAGTTACAATGTGAACAATGGAACTGGTGCTGGAGCTATTTACGATTCTACCGTACAATATCAGCTCTTCAGCTTGGAACCATCATTCTGCTGCCATACACGCGAAGGCATCAAATCTGAGAGGCCTGTGCGCGTAAATACAGATGTGAAAATTTACAAATAAACGCATATGTATTATCACACGCTCCCGGATGGTCTGCAACGGTCTTCTTTTAAATAAACAAATACTTAACTTGTGAAACGTTTTTGGTACAAACAACAAAATTTATCTTGAACACACACCACTTAATATGTTAACATTTTACTCTGTTAAAAACATCTTTGAATAACGGGAGCTCCTGACAAAGTAAAATTATTTACTGTGCAGCTTTTACCAGAAATTCCGTATCCTAGTGACATAATTCCAGACTGAAAATCTCATCAACCTAGAGATGTTAAAAATAGACAAGATCTAACAATCTCAAGTTGAAACCAATTGCCGCCAACATTTTTTGCTCCTCAACATCTGGAAACAAATTGCCGATTCGAGAAATTGGAACTAACTATTAATAGGTAAGATAATGTGAGGAACATCTGAAGTATTTCCCGAAGTTACTGCAAACTTCAGTCAACTAGAATGTACGCAGTTAAGGACTCGACAGCCGTATGACCGCATCTGAAACTGTTTCTAGCTCCGATTATGGTAAGATATGATTCAAAGACTCCACTTCAAACAAAAAAATTAAAAGTTAAACAAGTTACACGAGAAAATTGATTTCCCCTCAAAGATTCCACGCTGCCAGGCCCACAAAAACATTTGCGTACATTCACCGGCATAAATCTGTACGCAGTACTAACGGTGAAAGAAGAAATGAGGCTCAACAAATGGAAACTATTGACATTTACTCTCATAATGAATTGGAATAATTCCTTCAAAACAAATGCCTAATGTCTTTCAAATATTTTTTCAGGCTGGTTGGGCAATAGCTTCAGGCTTTCATTCAGTCGTTCAGAAACGACTTTTTATATCTGACAAACCTGAAACCAAATTTCTGCGGCAGTCTGACTGGCAGCTACAACACTGTGGATTTGATTCCATTCATTTTCTTTAAAGAAATTCAAATTGGCAGTTCATGATGTGGTTTCCTGTTTCACCTGTTCCATGAATTGTTAGCAATCTTCCTCACAAGAAACGAAGTTGACTATTACTTGTACAGATGAGAAAAAACTTTCACGTACCTAGAAATGGGTTGACTATTACTTGTACAGATGAGAAAAAACTTTCACGTACCTAGAAATGGGTTAATAAAGCAGATTTCATAGAAGAGACTTTGTACAAGAGACATTTGTACAGGATAACTATGAAAACTATGATTTCAAGAAGCACTGGGACAATATCTCTGAGCCCCCAATTCATGACTTACATTTTTCAATTGCTCGATGGTAGGTATCAAACCTTTATAAATCCATAAACTGCACTGTTCCCAGATTTATGCATGATAAATACACGCAAACAGAGAAGACCTTTACCATCCTACATTTGTTTATGTACACATAAAATCTCAGGTGTGGCCTAACCACAACATTAAACCAGTATTTCATTCAAGTACCTCAATATGATCACTGAAACAATACCATTCCTCAAGGGATCAAACAATGAAACGCTTAGAAGCGACTTAAGTGTTATCACTGACCATCTGAGAAAAGTGCGAGTAAACAATTCACTGACCATGATCCACCATCTGGTATCTAATAGCAGGAATCTGGCAGCTCTGTCAGATGCGTTCACACGATTACTGACAGATAACTCTACTCCATCTCAATACTTCAAGGATTCAATCATCAATACCAATGCGATGTCCTATTCCCACACCTAATCTAGACATGTAAACTATTTCCATTTTGTTACATGGCAACGATTCCAATTGTGGTCCTTTAACGTTAAGGTTGATTAATTTCAGCTTATCACATTCATGACTTATGACGCGATTTACACTTTCAACCCCAACGTGGAACTCACCCAACATTGTCATCACCATGTCACAGAATCCCCAAATCATAACTTGGCCTTGCATGATGAGGAATTTGTTTAGGATGACTTGCTCAAGCCCATGACTGTTCCCCGAACGTTATCTTGACACATTTCAAATGCATCATCTCTTTCAATTAGACTAAAACATTTAACTAACACACATACACCCACCATAGCTGTTGGTACAATTAGCAAAGACGCATTCCACAGGTTCAAATGAAAATTCTATCGTATTTAGCAATATTTGTTGTCAGGCATAACAAGTTATTCTGTAAAGTTAGAAACAATCTGCAAAATAAATTTTTTTTTAAATCAGAGGAAATACGAATACCATAACTTACCGCGCTGGGTGTACTTTGTGCCCTTTTTCTTGGCCATGTAAGATGTGTTGGTCCGCGATACCCTATATCCATGGTTGGTGTTCGAATGCTTCATATCAATTGGAAGTGTATTGATTCTCTTATTCACTCAATTAAACACAAAATGCAGCAATCTGTTTTTGAAAATTGTTCACTTTTAATGGATATCTACTACGTCTCCAGAAACAATTTATAATAGTCTCATGGCACTCTTCTGGTAAAAGTTCATGATTTGAAGAAGACCACATGTCAGGAACCCCGGTTCAAAAAGATGTGTAATCTTCCACAAATTACTTCAACACAGGTGAAAAGGAACAGTCATCAACTCATGTCCTGTATCTCTTGAAATTCCACAGCTACAAAATGCGTGTTCCAAATTCCACCAGACATTCCTCAAACAAGAAGCATAAATTCAACGTAAACGTCGATGATTCAGCTCAAAGCTCCTTGTGTCAAGAATCGTTTCCGTCTTTCAGCATCTGACCATTAACTGTGTGACGAGAGTATGGTCAATGAAGCTTACATATAAGATAACGACAATGGTCCAAGTAAGAAGAAGGGATCGCTACAGCTGTCAACGATGGTCTGCAAAATCAGATGTTCATGACTAAAAGCATAAGGTCAGAAGTCCCACGCAGAAACATATCAAAATCCTCCAGTCAAAAATGTGCCTCCTGTCTTTCAGTTACGGATTTCTGAAGCATTCTTCAACCCATAATGATGGTCAACGCGGCTGTTTCAAAGGGTCAAGTAGCATCGGTTCAAAAGGTCCGAACCGAACCTACCCTAGGCCAAGAGCGGAAGGCCTGGAGCTCGCTCCTCTCCCAGACCTGAAGGCTTGAGCCGCAGTTGTTCCTGTTACACGGCCAAACCTGAACGCTCTAAGAGCCCTCAAGCGCTGCTCAAGCGGTTTTCAATGGCAAACGGCTGTTGGGGATCTTCCTCTGCATTGGCTGCATACTGTGTAATCAAACTGGAAGGATCAGTAGCAGAGATACTCAGGATAAGAGCTGATTGGAACTGTGTGTCGACACGGCTAATTTGGGCTCTTCCAAAAAATAGTATGTGAGGGTGCCTTTAACCTGGGGCAGTTTGTATTTTTGTATCAAAATCATCACTAATATCAGTGCAGCTTTCTGTTTCAGAAATGTATGGTGCGACCAAGGGAATATTGGGGAAGCAAATTTGTCGATCACTTTTGAATTACACCATCAATATTTCCAAATCGAACCGAGTTCAAAGATTTTAACTGGTACTGGTTTGAGAAATATTTTAAAACAAAGGCCTTTCCAAATATTTCAGAATTACAATTCTGCAATAACTTGTTACAGTTCACTAGGGAACACACAAACTTACCATTGCCGACCTTTACATTTTGATGTTCAAACATTCATTCAAGTATACGTCAATGTATCTGAAGTATTTCCTGATAAGTAGTAGAGAACTTTAATCAGGTGTAAAGCCCCTGTTGCAAGTGCTAACCATTGGCCTTTACTGCCACAGTCAATTAGAAATAATCCGTTCAAACCAACTCTTACTGTATTTCAGGCATTGTTCACGGATGATTTGGTTGTAGCTTTCGGGGTTGTTTTTCTTCCGAGACTTTTGTACAATCTGATAGCAACATTATTCACAGAAATCAGATACCTGCTTCTGTCAGCATCGTACTTAAATTCACTAGTTCTAATGTAACGTGCTGTAGTCGATATGATGCGAGAATAACTAGATTACATCCGATTTCGCGGAATATTGCGGGAAACTCCATCAAAACTACGGGAAAATGCATAATAAACCGGAAATGATGTCATTTGTGACATCACTAGTTGATGACATCATAGGTCACATGATGCACATAAACAAACAATTGGGAAATAGTATAAAACAGCGGGTCCCACCAGTGTTCCATTAGAGGATCAAATGGTAGTGCTACAGGAAGCATTGTCAATTGGTAATCTGAAGTCTTGGTCAACTTCACAGGTAATTTTCATTTAAAATCTTATATAAAGCAACATAATAGTGAATGTTTATAGTAATAATCTCTATTTCTTGATAAAGATGTATCTAAGTAATGGGAATCTATTATAAAACTGGGATTAAGAGATCTAAAGGTGCTCTACTGAGTTAACTGACTTAAAATGTTCTTTTTAATAAACAATTGTTTGAATACTAATTACAGGGTTTTTAGTGAGAGTTGAGAGATTGCTGTCATGCACAGTGTTGAGAGCAAGTAATAAAATGTTCATCACAAGCAATTATTTCATCTGTTGTTCTATTGCATTAAAATACCAATCACACACCTCATGGGCAAGGCAAAGAATATAAACCATGTGACAACTGGTGCCCAATGTGGGGCGTGTGTTGCAATAGAACTGAAAACAAATTCTGATCCTCTTGATGGGGCATCAGCCAGTTGGGTCGTGAACCAGAACCTGGTTACAGAGGGTGCAGTGGGTTGCTGCAGCAAGTACCTAGACAGGCGGAGAAAGCCTACACACTGTGGCAAGTCACTGTGGTTGTTGACCATTGAGAGAAATTGGATGTGAATAGATTACACCTCGTATGAGGCATGAACGATAGTACGTAGTACTGAAGATGAGTTGAACTGTGTATCAAAGGTGAAACAGTGAATTAACTGGATTGAGAACCCTGTCCTGAAAAGCAGGGATCAGACAAAGAAGTAACTTTGGTGGCAGGAAGCCAGGAACAATATAAACATTTCGTGAGTAGAGTGCCAAAATCTCTAGAGAGGGTTATTTCTTGGGTAAAGTCACGATTGTAGTTTGCTGAGATGGAAGATAGTCATTCTATAGTGGAGAATGCAACAAAGAATATTGCAATCAGTACTGTAAGTCATGCTGGTGAAGTAGAATTGTTCTAGTGATTGTAAGAAGCTGA
>JBCAUI010277078.1:0-15833 GCA_038406195.1 Haplosyllis anthogorgicola
AACACTTTTTTTTGAAATTTGAAATTGCACATTTTGTTAAATAACTCAATCAAATGTTTTGGTCTTTGATTTTTTTAAGAGGCACCCTCTCAAAAATTTGGTCTTGGCACCAGGTGCTTCTATTTGAATAAATACGGTATGTACTTTAAATTACGAGATTTATGAAATCAACATTTAGCATTGCAACGAATGGCTAATATATTATACAAAAAAATGTATATAGAATTGAGATACATAGACTATATATTTTTATAATATAACGAAATCGAATTATCCTAAGAAAACTATCAGCATTACAGTATCAGTATTGTATCATCGCTTTTAGGTGGTCAGTACTTGTGTGCTTTCGTCGCATAAAACGTTAAAACGACATGGGTTGAGCAGATAACTATTTTGAGTCCTGAGATATTTTTGTATCAGCATTTTGTATCTGTATACTAGCATAAAACACTTGCTCCGTTGCTCTCACATAAAGACATTAACAAAGGCACTCTGTTCTTGACGTATACACACATAAAACAGTGCTAACGCGACAAAAGCACATTAGCAGGGTGTAGGATGTCAATCATGAACAATGTTAAACTTTACGGCCAATTTGCAATTTGTAGACAATTAAAGTGATATTTGCTGAAAATAAGAATGCAAAGATATGAAAAATGATTAATTGTACAGCTTCTCATCTCTGTTTTACAAAAATAAGGAGAGATGTGGGGAGGGGCATTTGGTGCTTAAGTTCCCGTTTACAGCAATGAAAATAAAACTGTATTATTTTACCACTTTTAACGTAGGGACTTCCGGTTGGCATTATGAATATGCATGAGGCTCTTCTGACATTACGAGATTAACATCCTACACCCCGATTCGTAACACCTTTATTAGTAATAGCATCAGCATCAGATTACAAGTAAAATTTATCCGAAGACGAACTTGACTAAATAATTACGAAATCATTATGTATAGCTTTAATTGCTGGTAAATAAATTTAACATTTGTTATTTTTGTCATATTTCTTAAACAATATCTTAAAGCAGGAAAATACTGTTAATTTAAGAACAATTGAATTCCATGCTATGTCATCATCTGCAACAATAATAGGTCGTTGAATTCTAAAGTTCTCAAACGCTTCCAAAATAAATAGGGTTTTCCTGAGTTGAATCAGTTAAAATTCCAAAGCTGGACGAAATAAAGATATCGGAGTCAAGACACGTTAGTCCTCATTCATGGAAACACAAAAGAACTTTACGTTTTTCTGGACTAGAAGCTTTAGCAGTGGGGAGAATCGGCTCCCGGGTCCGTGTATGAAGAGGCCAAAACGTTTTCAAGCTTACTAAACTGAAAACGCAAAAACGGGGATTCGATCACCCGTTTCATCGTTTTCCCGTTTTTTACATAACTTCAAAATGACACAAAATGGAAAACGGAGATTGCATAACCTGTTTTATCATTTTTCTGTTTACATCTATTTCATGAAACTAAAAATAATGAATGAAGTCTTCGTTTTCCAGTTTTGTATTAGTTTTTATTTATTTTAAGACATTAAATGTGAAAACATAAAAATGAAAAAGTTATGAAATGGGTGATCAAATCTGTGATTTCTGTTTGTGTCATTCCAAAGTTAGAAAAGGAGGAAACGGGTGGTCGAATCTCTGTTTTTTAGTTTAAAAATTATAACTTGAAAACGTTTTGGCCACTTCATACACTGACCCAATCCGGTTCATTCCCTGGCTTGTTCCACTTTTCCATAGCTTTATTCTGCCAAATGTAAGTTTGGAATTGTTATTTTTACATGCCAACCAAATCTAGAGTATTCACAGATCCAGGAGGATCTGTTTTGCAAAAGATTCGATGCATTAACTTTTCCAAATTAATTTAAAGTGACAAAAAGTTTAAATTGGGCCTAAGATTTCTGTACGATGACACAAAATCATAAACTTTTTATTTTAAATCATCACATTTTAAATCGTAAACGTTTTTTAGTGTGAATAAATCCATAACGGGGAATAAACCCAGAGTCGATCCTCCGCCCCCTACCCCCTTCAGGCAGTTTGCTTTTCTGCTTTCCCGCCGTTGCATTTGGATCAAAATCCGTAAAAGTTTTCCATCCGTCAATCATAACGGGGACATGCGCAGGTATCAGATACTCAAACCAAGATGGTGGACACAGAAAACAAAAACATGTTTTGAGAGATTGTAGATCTAAGTGCAATTTTGTGATTTTATAATTGAAAGATACACTTTGCCTTTGGGAGAATATTGTGCTTATTAATTTTTAAAGCTAAATTTATTGTTTTGAAGGACGACACTGAGGATTAAATTTGCATAGGTCAATTTTCATTTGCCAAAAATCACATGTCAAAATAGCTCGTCTATTTTAGATCTTACAAAAATGAAAATCTATTTTCATTTTTCTTAGATCAATTTGGTTTTTTTAAAACTAGGATACATAAAAACGACGGCTTGTAGGTCTTGGTTGTTGGTAGGAATACTGGGGAATGTGCTGCAGTCATCGCTGAAGACAGACACACGAAAAGTAGTGAGTATTCAACACGTGAATGAAATGAAATAGACATTACACGAATTGCCTGCAATGCAAAACCTTATTTCTAACACGAACTAGCTGATGCTAAGGACCAATATCACGGGACTGTGTTATAGTCGCAATAGAATGGCCATGATGAAAGACAGTGGAACTCCCCTTGAGCGGCCACAAATTTTTTGTAGGAAAATTAGCCGTAAATTACAAATTGAGTGTTTTCTTACGTATACATTTTATTGCAAAATCTTTAAATGTGAGGTAATTGTAAAGTAGTGACTTTTCAAAAGGGTGGCCGCTAAAAAGGAGTTCTACTGTATCTACCAGGCACCTTAGAAGCAAATCGGTATTTGGCAATTTAGAAACGGTGACTTTCGCAGTCGAAACTTCCACTTTGAACTGTCTTGGACAATCTAAACTTTCCAGGGATGGTCCAGTAAGGCCACTTTCGTTTTCACAAAACTGTTGAAAAAAATCCTCAAATTATTCAGAATACATTCACTGCTGAAGTCTTAACTTTTTGCTTAAATAATATAACATTTGTGATTATGATAGTAATGTGAAATAACAGCGTGCTATTCAAGTCACACGATAACCAAACTAACAAGCAACCTGGTGCGACAAACTTTATGGCCCTGTTGGCAACCTGAAATTCGAGCAGACATACATGGACCTCATACTAGAGGAGGGAGGGGAAGGATATGTCTCCTTGAAATCAATTGAATTCTTGGTTAAACCACGGCAAATCTTTTTGTTTGCAGCGAAGAAAAACATCAAGCAAAATACCACGATAACAAGATACAGACAGGCTGACAAGGCAACATGGCAACAGGAGGACAGCCAGACAGGAAGGTATCAGAACTAGACTTGCGGTCGGTGTCAGCTGCGCTTGTGTCAGATTCCCACCCAGAGACCCGTCAGTTGTTTGATGCGCAGTCCTTGCCAGACATTCGAACACTTATAAGGCCATCATTTACATTTGATAGTCCGCTTGGGATTCAGAAACAGCTGTCAATTCTGATGCTTACTCCTTGGTGGCAATTTGACACGTACGGAATGTCATCCATCACAAGATCACTTGTAAATAATCTGAGATTGGTTGACCCTGATGCCACCAATATCAAAATCACTTGTGCAGTATTGGAAGAGGAGGGAAGAATCCCGCAAGACCAGCTGAGGGATGCTGAAAAACACAAAATACACCTGAGGGGAGCCATCCAGCCGAGAGGAAAGAAGAGAAAGCCAGAATTGCAGTGGCTAGATGAAGATGTGACGAAATATTATCAAGACTTGATATTGGAGAATGATTATAATTTTATTATCGGACACATTCCTTACGGTGCAGATGGGGTCTTGAACCTGAAAAGTCTTGGCGAAAAACATGGACAATCACCAAAGATTTTACTAGTGGCACATGCACTACCCTTGACGAATGAAAGAGAAGTTGATGAGGAAGTACTTGCAGCTTGGCTCACTGAAGCTGACCTGATTCTGTCTGTTGGGGGCAATGTATGGATGCAGATAGCTTCATGCATCAAAGCAATGAACATTGATGTCAACCATGAACTGTATTTACCGGGTATCCCTACAGATTTTGCCAATATTAAACCTGACGTGCAAAAATCTGAAGTGTCTGGTGAGCAGAATATTTTGATTATGGCACCAGACAGAGACAATCTCGATATTTCAGGACTGGACTTCGAACTTGCTGTCGTCTCCTGCGCCCAAGCATCCCAGAATATGATGTTCAATGAAGGATCAACTCTATCAAGACAGCTGAGTTTCAATCTCCGGTTAATCGCCACAACTGATGACGAAAAAACCGCATGGGAAAAGAACTTCAATGAAATCAAAGAAAAACACAAAATCGAAGGCAGATCAGCAGGCTTTAAATTTTTCTCCCCACAAAAACTTGAAAAATTGAAGCCACAGATGAGAAGGGCAACAATCCTTGTATTACCCTTGAAGCATGACTCGTCATTGTTTGGTGCTGAAACTCTGCATGCTTTAGCTGCTGGTATTCCCATTCTGGTATCCAGGAACTCCGGGATAGCATCGTTGCTTCAGAATAAAGGTGTATCTGACATATTTAACTAACATCATAGAACACAAAAAGCGGACTGGCGTATGTTCAAATGTCATATTGAAATGATGATGACAATTTGTTAAACGAACCATTTCAGAAATCTAAAAGCAAAACCATTCACATACTTTTAGCATTTGTATGTTTGTTCGCTTTCAGACTATATTACCACTTCAAATCAAAATTCTTAAAGAAGTGACCATGTTTTAAAAATCTCACCTACCTCACCTGTTCATTAAACATCAGGACGGTAGCAAAGCCTATTGCTACATTTATTGTTAAACTAAGATGCAATTTGTAAAGTGAGTGTCTTGCGTTGCCCTGTGAGAACAATGGTAAATAATAATATCTTGATCGTAATGTAGGTATTTCTGAACCTATCGTCTGGGACAGTGAAGGAATTACCAAGGACGCAGAAGAGTGGAAGAAGAGATTGATACAAAAGATTGCCAACCCAGAAGAAGCGCAGAAAATAGCAAAGGAACTGAGGGACATATTGAAGTTAGATACACAAACTGCTGCGACTCACAGAAACTTCATCAGATATGTAACTGGTAAGGTCGGAACTTGAGCATGAGGACTGCGCTTTTGCAGTGTTGCCGCTACAGCGCACGCATGCGCGTTTCCCTCATAAACTTTTGGAAATGTCCCCAAAAATGGAGGAAAGGGTCCAAGGCAACCCCCAGGTTTCTACGTTCAACATCTTTTGAAAGGTCACAACTTTTGTGAAGCTATTGATACTTTTATATTTGATTTGAGCATGTTTGTATTCAAAAATTCTGTATTGAATTTCTTTTACAATTGAAATGATTCATTAAGATGGCTCTCCTTACAATGAAAGTTTCCCTCAAAATACAGTAATGGGGGACAAAATGCCCCTTACTTTCAAAAAAGTAGCGGCACGCTAATTTGCTGAGCTTTCCACGTCATAACACTTTACCTTTCAGTTTAACCACATTTTCTAAAACGTTCCCTCTGATGCTGTGTATGTGTGTCATAGCCAGTTATTTTTTAAAGTTTATAATATTCATAAGCAAAAGCAAAAAGTAAAAAGAAGGTACTTTGTGGCCACAAATATTTTGCACTGGTGGCACCATGAATTGCACAGTTTATTGATGATTGCCATACCATTTCTTCCATCATATATTAACTATTGCAAATGTAAGATCTACAAAGAAAAGAACATAAAATGGCAAACAAGTGATTTTTATCGCAATGATCCTAGATATGAACTGATATATACTTTGTTTCTCTGTTTTTACAGATTCACTTTGAGCTAAAATTGTTTTTCTGTATTTACAGATTCACTTTGTGCAAAAATAAAGATCGAACTTGAAGTCGAGCCGGTTGCCCCAGATCGAGTTTCAGCTGCCATCAAATTTGGAGTCGGCTTAGAAAGATGTGAAAAACCGATGGAAGCTGTTAAGTATGTTGTCGCATACTTAAAGAAACTGCTGTTAAGTAACTGTGAAGAAGCTGAAACAAACTGCGAAAAACGCAAGATGTGGATGGAAGTGTTGGTTTGCCTGGAGGAGAGAAAGAGGAAAGTAGTGGATGTGGGGGAGGACAGCGTGACCTTCACCTTGTTCTGTCCGACTCTAGACTCATGGAAGCAGCTTCACGAAGGCGCTTGGCTGCAAGAGCTGACAGTGCACCTCCAGAAGCTGATGAAGCTATTAGGTATAATGTTTACATTGGCATCATAACTTCATCAGTTGGTTGTGCTGCAACTGGTGTCGCACATATTGACAAAAAAGTCATAATAAGTTTTCCAACCAAGAAAAGGCGGCATTTATGATCAGTACACATAAATCGTATTTGAACTTAAACACAGTACCAATCCGGGGAGCTCACTTACACACCCTTATGTACACAATTGATACAATTTTGTGTAATATTTGCACATTGCGCAAACATTTTATTTGTTTGCTGAGTTCTGTAGTGAAGTGTTTTTCAACAACAAAAAAAACCGAAGTTCACTGTTCATGTATGAAGCGGTGTTGGTAAATTATAGTTATCTTTGTGTACGTTGTGCCATAAAATGAACTCTTCACTTATTACAGACATAGAAGGTCAGCTGAAAATAAGACCCGTGGAAGATGCTGGAGCTGTGGATAAGAGTCGTTTGACTGAGTGGGTGCAGCAGCTGAGGATCCGGCACCGATCTAGTGTAGAAGCACGATCCGACGGTTATGAGACGATGACTGTGGCTAGTTCTGTTCCACCGTTTGAGGTTTGCATAATTTATGGCATAAATTCAGAATGGTCATTTAGTTCAAACTATCTGTGAAAATCAGGAAAATACCATAAAAATTACACACTTTACATTTTTTGAGGGGGAACAGTTACTTGATGTCACATGTTCTTTTTCTGTTATCAATATTTGTGCAAAGAGTTTTTACCGGGGTCAACTGGGAAGGGTCATACGAAGTCCCAAATAAGGGTAATCGGTGGCCCCACAAAACGACCCTGGTCCAACAAAAAAAATTAACCAAAAAATTTTCAGTCAAAAGTATATTATTAAGACTCCCATGCAGCGATATTAAGTTAACATTTAACTGTACGTATTTTGTATTCATAATACTATGTTCATTGCCTGTTATATTTCAGGGTTTGTTTAAAGACACAAAAGTAGAACGATGGCTGTTGAAGCCCAACTTCAGTTGGAGTAGGCTTGACGCCAGTTTAAAGTACGATTCAGTCAGAGATCATCAAGAATACGTAGACTTTATGGATATGGATCAAGCTCTAGCACTTGTGGGAACACTTCATGGCGCACTAAAACACGTACCTAATATGAACAGTTTTACAGTATCAAATCTGGGAACAATTGGGATTTCATCAAAGCCGTCTTTATATTCAACCGATTCAGGTGGCAATGGGCCTACTGTTGCCAGGTCTCCCGCACTGTCAGTAATGAACCCCGGTGGGGACCAGCCTGCGCTCATTCTCACAAACGACAAAGAATTCTGGTCCCCCGTTTTTGTGCGTGCAGATGAGCGGTACTTGGCAGCCACATGTAGTGATGACAACAGTATTCACTTGTGGGATGTAGCTGACGGAACCTCCAATGTCGTGTACAAGTTTCAGTCAGAAATGAAAGAGCGCAAAATCCTGTGCGCAATTGATGAGAGAATGGTGGCCTGTCGTGACGTAGGGTTACCAGTTGATGGTACGCACCGAATAGAGATCCTAAGTACGGATACAGAACAGTGGAGTCTTAAATCCGTAGTACTTATCAACACTGTAAAGGATATTTACCACATGTGTTACATGCAAGCTGCAGATGGCATGCCATGTCTACTGCTGTGCAGCCCGCGCGATCATTGCATACAGGCAGTGGAGATGGTTGGAGGTCGTGTACGGTGGGAAAGTGGTAAGAATCAAATGAATGCCCCTTTGTGTGCTTGTACAGATGAAGAAGACACGGTTTACGTGGCGGATTACCTTCAGAACAGGTTGTACTTACTGTCTGGTGAGGACGGTTCTGTTATGAGTTACGTAGATGTGCACCAGTACGGATTTCTCCGTCCATTTTGTCTATGCGTGCTGCATGAGTATTTATACGTGGGGCACCTAGATGAGAAAGAAGAAAAACCACAAATCAGCAAGTTCACTTAAATTCCGTGGTGCCAGGAAAAAAGTCCATCGGCCAAGCGCGTAAAATCCACTATACAGTAATATACAAACAATATATTGTTGAATGACTTGTTTTCTAAACGTATAAAATCAACGATGCCACATCGAAGTGTTTAGATGCTAATACTTATGCCAAATTAAATTGTCTAATTTTCGTTTAGGCTTTCAACAAAATTATTGCAAAACTAACTAGAAATAAGTGATTAAAGTTGTCGAAATCCAGTGTATACAGTCGTCCCCGCTTATATTGATATCGATACAATCCCACTTATATCGATACAATTTTATGTCGCCAAATATATTGATATAACCGGGAACCACTGTACAGTTGTCCCCGGATATATCGATATTTTTGGTGCGGGAAAATAGCATCATTATAAGAGAGATATCAATATAAGCAGAACCACTTAATATTAGGGCCTATTAACTTGGTGCGGAAAAAAGTATCGATATGAGCGGGATATCGATATAAGCGATATCGATATATCCGGGGAGGAGTGTATTGTGTATTCTACTGCATTGGGCACCAGCTTTATAGCAAAGATTGTGAAACTTTATTTTGTACATCTGCTTGATTTTTATATTAGTTTATCTAAAATGACCAGTCATGATACTGAAATGTGCGCAAGTTGGACGGCACTCACATTTTACTGTGATTCCAATGTATAAATTGAAAAGAATAGCGTATCGAGGAGTAATTAATAAAATGTTAATCAGTGTGTGCATATGATAATGTGCAATGGTGACAGTGATACCAGTGTGAAATTTTATTGAATACAAATGAAACTGGGAATGTACCATTGAGATTATAGTTACATTGTTTGTTGTTTTACAATCATATACATGTACACTTTTGTGCAAAATAATGTTTTAGTTATTATTGTTTTACTTTTTTTTATTTATCATAAATGGCAAGTAGTCTCAAAGACCAGGGTCGTAAAAGACAAGTTTTAGTGTAATAAGCTTGTTCATTTTACATATTGGACCAAGTTCTATGCGCACAATAAAGTCACCTGAATGTGTTCAGAATTGCTCACTTGCCAATGCGACTTACTTGAATTGTAAAGCCAGACCGTGATTCTCAAAAATCAAGAATTATAAAAGAAACGAAATTGAGTCAGCGGCAAAAAAGAAGAAAAGTGGAAACTTTTTTGTTGCCTTGCTTGCGGGGCATTGGTGGAAAAAGTTATTTGTCAAATTTGTGAATTTTACTTTGCAAAAAATATGCGGCAAAGTCAATGAAAAGTAATCCAACGAATAAAAAATGTTACTTTTATTTATACAATATTACGACGTTTAGTTTATTTTCTTGTTAGGGAAATGTAACCGCCCTGTGCTGGTCAAATTAGACGGTGGTTCATAATGTTATCCTTTACACTAATTATATGTTTCAAAGGTTGATTTTAGATGTGTAGCGTGTGTGCGTTTTCGTCGCACATGCATTTTTTCCGCCACGGATAAGAGCTGACGGATCTGTGCAGGTAACTATTTTGAATACTGTGCCCTTAACATAGAAATAATTTTTTGTATCTGAGTAAGTCTTAAATATGTGCAGTGACAAGTTATAAACCATTTACACTATTGTTCTCAGGTTATGAAAATTTTGCGTGGTAATGAATTGGATTTTGGCACATAAGGCCAGACTTTTTCAATTTGTTGGATTACATTTCCCGCCGCTCTCAAAAATCAAGAAACGAGAATTATCCTGGCGGCTAAAGAGTCTATTGCTGGAAGAATAATCACAGCCAATGAACAAGTTTGAACAGAGTTCACAGCCATGCAGCCATGTATCGACGCATGCGCGATAGACTAATAATAATTTAAAAGAAACCTGAATCAGAGCCCAAATAATACAAAATTGTAACTTTCCGTCACTTTGACGAACATCTTTGGAAAAATTGTTCCATCAATTTTGTGAATTTTAATCAAAATTACAAAAATGTGCAGCAAAATCAATTTTTTTTTTTTTTTTTTTTTCCGATCGCCACTCCGAAAAATTTCTTCCAATGATACGTAATCCGACAAATAAAAAAAGTGTGGCCTAAGAACGTATAAAAGCGCAATTGTAATGAAAACGCACAAAGGGTACACAACCATTTTAAGACTTGAATCGGGCGTGTGTGATAAGTGATAAGTTAATAATTAAGTCAATTGACAAACGGCACACAAAATTCTCCTCAATAAGAAAATGTTGTACTATCGAATTTGATGTATTTTTCTTACCTCATGACATTATTTTCCGCATATAATTTATAGATGCGACATGAATAGTTGGCTTGCTGAGCTGACATGTGATATACCTTTTACAATAAAAATTGTAAGTGCAGATTTGAAAGGTTGTAAAAAACTTAAAAACACTTGAATGTAGATGTGAGTATGAATGTACTAAAATGAAGGAGTAACTACATTTTTCATCAATTGTCATATCATATTTTATTAATGCCGAAAACTATAGTTATATTCGTACAAATGCATGTACATGTACTATGGTTGGCAACTAAAGGTTTTTTTTCATATAAAAGAAGCAATTAAGCGTCCGTTTCATAGACTTGAATTCTTGTACAATAGATAAAATGTCGAAAAATCTCGAAGTATTCTGCGATGATTTGTTAACACCTGCAATAAATTTGCTCATCTTTGATATACTCTGTGACGGAAAATGTGGTATTGAAGCCAAGATTTGTGATAGCGGGATGACAAAATCGCAATCCATCGTTTCATGCAAAAAATACTTTTCATGTAAAAAAAAAGAATGAATGCAGGTCGTTTTATGAATAAAAAGTGTAAACTATATGTCAGATGTCCGTTTTATTTCTGTTAGCCTTATTAGGCAAATTTGCATAATTTATCCTAATGTCTTGCTTAATAAGGCAAATTTACATACCAAAATAACTACGCAAACAAAAAAAAAAGAAATAACTTTGATGCCAGTGGCGGATACTGTACTTATTTATGTCAAGTCCGCTGGACGGGATGAGGTGGCGATGGTTAAGAGGTTTTTTCACGAAAACGTAATGCCCTTAGTTGCTTTTACTTGCAAAAATATGTGAGGAATATGAACAGCTGCCTGCTGACACCCATGAACTGTGTACGCTTCTGTTGAGCAGAAAGTTGGTCCATTGAAGTCCATGAGCAGAGTCACTCAAAGTCTGAAATAGAATGCCTCATAAAATTTACATCGGTCCACAAAAATTTACAAACGAACCTCTTTGCAAGGTTGAAGGCCGAGAGGCGGCTGTCTCATATATTTTTAGACGATCTATCAACATTACAATATGTTACATTTGATAAGATAATGTTAAGGACTACTACTTCTAGTTAATGCTGTAATTTCGTAAATTTAGAGGTCCAAGTTTTGTCCATTTGAAAAGGATTGACAATAAAACAAGTACACGCTGTGCCATTGAGGCACAAAAAACCACATGAATTTCTATTGTTCAGAAACTCATAGAAAATTCATCCTCTCAGTGCAGAGAGGAATTTTATAGCCACGAATTTGTTATCTGTCATTTTACTTGGAAACAATATCACGAATCCTTAAAATAAATGTTCTTTGATATTGTGCAACTATGTTTGACAGGTATAAGGGGATTTTTGTGATTATAAATGTTTTTATTTGCGGTTTTGTACATGTAAAACATATAAATATTTCTTATTGTCATATTTCGGTATAACAGTTATAGCATTGAGTTTACAATACTTCGAACAATTGCTACTTCTTCTTGTGTTTTTGGCTCATTGGCATAATTGCCAAAGAGCCAAAAGAATCATGAATTGCCCGTCATCCGTCGTCGTTGTTGTTGTCATTGGCATTGTCTGTGCACACTCACCATGAGCACACTATTGATCATAGAGACTTCATATCTTACACACATATGTACCAAGGTCCCATCTCAAAGCCTAGCAAAAAGTATGCTGCTGTGACCATTATTCTCAAATTTGCAGCCATATTTGTGTTTTTCTTTGAACCTTGCTCCTGGACTTGCAGTTGCTGATACAAGCTTCATATTTGGCAGTCTTATGTATCTTGATACCCTCTTAATGCTTTACAAAAATTATATTGATATTACCTATATTTCCAGTTTGGCAGCCATATTTGTGTTTTTTCACAAATCACATCTGTAGATTTGATCTTAGACACTTTAATTCCATGTGATACTGTGACTTAAATCATCATAGTTTTTTGATAGTGCCAAATGAGCTCAGGTCCATCTGGGCCTATTTTTGGATTTTGTTATGCTTTGTGGCTATGATTTCTGCGATTGACTTATTATGTACTATTATATTAATTAAGTTAATAAATAACAACTGGTGTTTCAGGCACCTTGAACTACATATACAGTTGAACCCCTTTTGCAAGGACATTTTCGATTTTGGGCTCAAATGTCGGGGAATGGCATGGTGTCCTTGCAATAGGGGTCAAGCTATAAAAGTATGTCCTTGAAGACAGCAATCATGTGCATCCCCAAATTATATTTTGACTTGTTACATTGTCATTAAGTAAATTAAACACTGGCAAAGTCTCACTTTCATGCTTTAAAGTTTTTGTCTGTGTATTAGTGAAGAAAACTAAATTTTGGTTTGTAATGGTTGACGATGATGCATAAACCATGTTTGGAAAAGGATGAAAAAGTTCGATATTTAGGGGTCTTTGTCCGTGAATTAACCTGACTGAGGTGTCCAGGGACCGTGCATGGTATGGTGTCCATGAAATACATTAAAGTATACTAAATTTTGAACTAAAGTGTCCGGGGATGGCATGGTGTCCTTGCAAACGGGGGTGCGTGCAAAAGGGGTCCGACTGTACAGTCTGTATCAAGGGCGTAAACACGAAAATCCTCTGGGCCTGTGTATGTGCCACAGGCATTGATATCGTATGGAGAAATTGGAAGACACATTCAAACTACACAGGCACAAACTACACAGCCACAGGCATTGATATCGTATGGAGAAATGGAAGACACATTCAAACTACATGCATTTAATTGTAACTAGTGTAAGATGCAATGTCTTTCAATTTTTCATACAACATCAATGCCTGTGCAACCAGCCGAACCGGTCTTGAACGACGCTGAACTTTCCCATGCCAAACATGTCGTAAAAGGCAGGGTGTCGCCCTAGACAGGGTCATTTAAACTGGTTTTAACAACTTTGTGTACAGTGAAAAGTGTCGTAAAAATATAGGATGTCATTCAAGACAGGTGTCGTTCAAGACAAGTTCTACTGTAACATCTAAACAGGTATTAAAAATAGGTCCAGATGGACCTGAGCACATTTGGCATTATCATAACCTAAGGCCTCTTTAACAATCAAGAAGATTGTGCATTCTGATCACCTATTTCCAATGCTGATTTCGGATACAATTCAATCAACTGGTATTTTAGATGAAGACCGTAAATATGTTCCCGTAGATTGTGGTGTCGACTCATTATATTTCCTGAAATTTGAGGGATGCCCAGTGTGGATCGTGAAACTTTTAGAGGAGGTAAGATATTGATAGACCCTATCTCACATGAACCTTAAACGTTGTTTCTGCGAATACGATTCAAAACTGCTGGCGTGTACAACTTCATCATCAGTAACGAACATGTATAACAAGGTTTTTACAAACGAGCTAATGATTAACAAATTAATTTTTCAGCGGCTTAGTTGACCAGTTGTAGGTTTATTACGTACATTGTGGATCTATTTTGTTATAATTGTCTGTATTTCAGGGTAAGTTTCTGAAAGGAAAACTGAACTGCCCGAATTGTAGTGGAAGAGTTGGATCTTTTGATTTTTTCTGCAAAACAAATTGTGAATGTGGAAATCACATCACCCAACCAATTCATGTTGCTAAGAATAGAATTGATGAAAGCAAGACAAATACTGCAGTTAATATCAGGATGCCTAACCTTCCAAAAGCACAAAGGCCAGAGTTCCAGGTTGTCAAAACTATGGAAGAAATTGGACTGCTCACTGGTGATACAACGCAGGTAGATGATGATGTTGCCAAAAAGTCCCCAAATGTTACAAATCGTACGTCTCCCGTAACAATCAATAAAACGCAAACTGATCATGTATCTTGCACTCTCGTAAAACGTCAGTGTAAGAAGTACTTGCCACCTGAAAGGGAACGTAAACCTGCACCAGAATTTATGAACGAAGATAAGGGCAATCCATCTGGAAGTAATCAGAGACTGTCAAATAAATATTCTCCATTAGAGGTATGTCATTGCAGCATGTTTTTTCACTTTAAAATACATCTGAGTCTTATTCTTCAATTTTAATGGACCAAGGTCCATATTTGTTTCGGGACTAGGGACAAATCTCCACACAGGTTATGTAATTTAATATTTTACACCACAGTGGTAATTTCACTGCAAAAGACATGTTTTATTAATTGAAAGTGATACAAGATAATGTTCGGTGCCAAATGTTTACAAATGAGCATCAGTTTAATAAAATAACCATTAATTTTAATAATGTTTTTGCAATAAATATCCAATATTCAAAAAAAAAATATATGCATATTGGCACTCGTGAAACAATGGACGTGTTTATTTAAGGTAACGGACATACCACAGACGGACGATGATGTTCCGTGTGCAGACGTCGACGAATATACGTGTCCTATTTGCCTAGACGTGTTTTATCATCCGTATACCTGCAAACCATGCAAGCACACTTTTTGCGGACCCTGCTTACGACGACTTGCAGGAGCAAAGGCACAGAGTACCAAATGTCCCCTCTGCAGGAAACCTATCGATGCATGTCTTCCCAATTATGGTACGTTTCAATATTTTTTATCATTTCTGATAGTTCATTATTGTCTATGGTACATCCAGTTACGTTTGAGAACATTCAACTACACATAATCGCTTCTACCTCAACAGTGATAAGTACTGCGATCTCCGATTTTATTTCTCGTGGTTTATCTGTACAAAGTGTTGCTCTCGGTACACATCAACAAGATCCTTTTTTTTTTTTAAACAATTTTAGAAATGACTAAAAATGTAAGGAAAACATACCCACAGGAGTGGCTGCTTCGACACAAAATCGAGCACAAGGTTCGCAGTAAACTGCCATCACTTCCTGGTAGTGGACTTCCAAGACGCAGGGTCAAGCAGACTGCCAGTGAAATCCTCAACCAATCCGCAGGCGTGGTCTTTGTTGCTCTGTTCGTCATGTTTTGCATTACAATTATTGTAACTATATTATCCTTTGCTATGTTGTACATATTGGAACGCTTTGGAGATTTAATAGTTACATTAGTGAGTGATGTACATAACGTTCTTGATGGCGTTTGGAACGTCTTACTTGTGCATTTAATCGAAGGCAGGATTTCTCCCGATGCCAGCAGGACATTTATTCAAACGTTGACGAATCTTTCAAGTTCACTAAGCAAACTTTACAATAGAACTGGGATTAACTGATAGGACTCCATTCAGTTCTATGTTCACAACCAAATATTTGCAGCATGGCAAAGTGTGTATCATTGGCGGATCTAGAGGGGCGAGGGAGTGGGGGGGGGGGGGGGGGGGGGGGGGGGGGGGGGGGGGGGGGGGGGGGGGGGGGGGGGGGGGGGGGGGGGGGGGG